>JACSZP010029932.1:0-10533 GCA_016161895.1 Pinna nobilis
TAAGATTCTGTGTACACAATGGTATCGCGACGAACGAGCAGAAATCATCTTGTTTGAGAGACCATCTAACAGTATCAAATAAAAAATTAGAGAACTGTCGAGGTCTTGGGTTCGATCCTCGACAGAGCAATTGATATTTCTTGTCGTTTTGATGAAAAACAATAACCGAGGCTCAGCTCCTCCGCACGTTCAAGAGCCCCCCCCCCGCCCCCCCCCCCCCCACCCCCTCCCCCCAACATTGCTCAACGCCACGACGTGTCCAAATTGACTTATATGTGCATGCAGCCCTTCATTGGCATAGGCATTCGGCACCATCGCCATATAACTGAAAGATTCTTGGGCGGGACGTTAAACAATAATGTCACTAACCAATCAGGTAGGCCTACATGCTCCATCTTAGTATCGCTAATATCCATTCTCTTTCATGATCATATTCCGCTTGGTTGTTTTGGCATCACTGTTAAATACATGTAAATCATGAGTCCGTCAGTAATCGTCCTTGGAAACAAAGGTCCGATGTTGCTTGATCAGTGTCCTGATTTGTTCATGCATTACCTTGACCGAGTTTTTTTTCTCTATCTTTGTCCACAACATATTTTATTTCACTCTCGGCTTAGTCTGTGCTGTTATTTCTTCAGCATTTTTTAACAGAAAATTGATATCAACGGACAAATATCATGTCATATCAGTGCGAATATCCTTTACAATCCCCTCATGACCGAGATACACCTAGCATAATTAAATCTTGATCTTCAACGCTCTCCGTTTTTGTGCTGTATCGCAAGAGGATCCTCTGACACGCAACTGAGAAGTCAAATCCAGTGACCTCTCCAAAGAACCAATCAAGTTTCGGGGTGCCGAAATTGAAGGGAGAAGTCTTCAATGGGGGTATATAATAGTCACGAGAAGCTCCGAACGAATGTGTGACCCGACAATCGGATTTTCTAAGATTTTTGTTCGAAACGGGCTATAAAAGCAGCGAATCGAATATCAACGGTTATGAAATTTTAATTAGCTCGCGATACACATCAGATAAATATTTCGTGAACTCCATCTGTGCAATACGACGCTTTGTCACAACGTTAACAGATTCTTGAATTTCTTTCGCTCGGGCAAGTCATGACATATGGTTACCTAAATCGACATACATGTACATGTATATTGAAATATAATTCGGCACTTCGCACATCAATGTGCTAAGCATGTCAGTATCAAGTTCGTATATTCCTTTGTTCCAAATCTCTTTTGTTTTTGGACATTATCCGTCTTGGTGAAAACGATGCAAAAACAGTTTTGCACATTTATATATAGATTCTTGGTCATTTAAATATAAAAAACTAAGTATGTAAATTTGAAATTTAAAATTGAATAATTGGGACACGATACAAAAAAAAAAAAATTTGTGGTGAACTTTAAACAACAAATATTCTAGACCGATGAATAATGAAAGTCAGTTCTATTACAAAAAAATAAGACAAAGAAAATAGAAAAAAAAACAACAATAAAATAAAAAAAAAATAAAAAGAAAAAAAAAACCCTGGGAACGAAGACCGTCGTGGCTCATTGTTTAGCGTGTTTGACTTCTGATTAGGAGGTCATAGGTTAGAGTCTGCGCTGCGGCCTCGGACGACTTATCCTGCCTTTCGGATGTCTTTTGACTGTTTGATACGGCCAAATCCGAGGTTCCGTGTCACAGTAAATATTCTCCAAAGGTCATTTGTCCCGAGTATCGGCCAAATTTATGGTCCATCAACGGCATTAGTGACGTCTAATGCCTACCCTCGTCTCCTAAGACCGAAGAGCAGCGAATGTTGTTGAAAGTGCCGGCATCTTCTGTGACATGGGACCTCGGTTTTACAGTCTCATCCGCAGGTTTTTCATTTATTTTTTGTTTAAACATTATTCAACGTCTTCTTTCTTTCTAATTAATAGTCTCGTGTTAAAGTCATCACGTGGACGAATTTTATAGCAACATACCATGTTAGGATTTAAAGAGTTACATCATATATATTTAGACCGTAACTATGTCACGATTGATAGATGATTTTCCGAGAGCAATGACTCATACCTAAATGACAGACATTTCAGGGCAGAGAGAGAGAGAGAGAGAGAGAGAGAGAGAGAGAGAGAGAGTATTCTTGCTTAAAGTTCAAACCTTCCCCATTTTTGTTGGAGAAAAATCCTATATCCGTACATGTAATTAAAGAGTTAATTAAACTGAGGCTACATTTATTGGAGAGAGAGAGAGAGAGAGAGAGAGATCCAACTTGTGGCTAGAGAAATCCAGTCCCCTTAAATTATGCATCATAGCATCATTGAACAATGATCTCGTAATACACTTTGAAAATTCCGGATAGGTGGTGGTGGTGGGTTGGGGGTTGGGTTCCGGACCCCCTGAAACCCGTCTAGATCCGCGCATGCCATATACATGTACATGTATTTATTGTCCTAATTTAAGGACAAGAGTTATGAAATGTACAGTTAATCACGAGAAAAGTGCTGAGTCAAAAGGTTGCTGTCATTAAATATATAATGGAGTTCATTACACAAATTGCAATTTAGATTGAAGTCAAGCTCCTCTATAACCTTGAAACAGAAGATCATCCCACAGATTTTACGCTTGAAGCAACACACGAAACACATGTTTCATGTGTCGTCTGCATTCATGTACAGCGAAACCTCGCCCAACGAACACGTCGCTTGAGGAAATCATCTCATAATAAATAATCTAATTGAAAAAAGGAGAAAAAATGTATGGATGTGGTTACAATATTAAAAAAATTGTTTCAACCATAGTATGGCACCGTCAAACTTTAATAGGAGCCAGGAATTTTATTTGTGCTGAGAGAGAGAGAGAGAGAGAGAGAGAGAGAGAGAGAGAGAGAGTTCCTACATAAAAACGCATACTATGAAGATACTTGGAAGAATTGACACCCTACTCAACAATCTTCCATTTTTTCTTCTCTTCCTATTCTTTTTTAAGGCGATATCATTAATGTTGGTGAAGTGCCGGCAACCGCCCCCCCCCCCAACACATCTCCAATGACACTCGTACACCGACACCTCATTCTGCACCGTCTCGTCTTTCTTCGCTAGCCTGCAAGGGTTTTCGATCCGCTCCTCTCCTCTCCAACTATTTAAATCCGGGTCATCAGTCAACATGTAGTTATTAAGACTCGATTATCACTTCCAAAATATATGTATTTCACAATTTTATAACATCGCTTGAGGAAATAGAATTGTCGTTAATATTTGAATGTGACCAATTCAGAATAAATTTTGAGATATATATTTTTTCATTTATTGAGCCGAATGACGAAGAACGGCGATAATGATACAATCACTTACAATACGTGACGGTCGGATTTAGGTCTGAAATTGTGACATTTTATAGGTCACTCTTTTTTGCCTCTTCTTTTTTTTATCTCAGGAAATCGATTATTTCTGCCATATTTGTTCCAGTAAATGTACAAATTATTCAGAAAACGGTCAACTATGGTCTTATTTCTGAGATTACAACTATCATAAAAATGTCAGCAACAATTGACTGACTGACTCAGAATTCCTAATTCTGCGAATTATAGAAAAAACCGTAGAAAAAGTGGCACGTGAAACTCAGCCTGTGAGGTTGATTCTAGTGGACTTAACAACAAGGGCGGGGGGAGGGGGGGGGGGGGTCCGAGCCACGGTGCGGTCATCTTCGGTAGCCAAGGGTTTACGATCCGCTATTCACCTCTAATAACAAGGGAATAAAACAGTAAAATACTGATTGTAAGGCGGGTCTCCAAGAATGTCCACAATTTTTTTTTATATAATTATTTTTTCATATCAGGTTAAATACATGTAAATTATTCATATTTTTGTTTGTTTCGTAAGCTTCACTCGATGGTTGTATAACAGAGAGAGAGAGAGAGAGAGAGAGAGAGAGAGAGAGAGAGAAATTGAATCTATTCAATATACATGAACTGCTTGCATTATTTCGATCATGCATGAAAAGACGCAAAGTCATTTAATTTCTTTTAACTCGCTGATAGGTGAAGATTTATGTAAATATACCATATGGCATAAGTAAATGTCTATTTCATTTCATTTTTCCCTTCTCACCGAAGATTTATGAAAGATATATATTTTTATTAATTTTCATGCTAGAAATAATTAAGCTACTCTTAGACCTTTGTTGAATATTGTAAGAAGTGCGTTAATTTTTTCTATACATTTAGACAATTCAGTATTAAATCAACCGTTGATCCAGTGGCCTTGAACGTGCGCGAAACCTACTGTGACATGGGACCCCGGTATATGAAATGTTAACATGTTCCACGTGCATTTTTTAAAATTAAAGTATTGACATACGACCCCCTTCTCTAAATAATTAGAATACAAATTACCTGTCAACATTTTTTAAACAATTGATTAGTTTATATGTTTATTTCAATAATGAAATAACCGTACAAGTGAACTTGAGTAGACAGACCTACTCAGCGTTCATTCCTATGCAAATTGGACTGATTATGTATGCAAATGATGATATATTAATTTGCATAATAATGTATACCCAAGTGCGACATAAGCCATAAAATGGGCAAAATGAAAACGTCATTGAATGTAATTTACATAACAATGATTAAAGGTAGCGGAAACAAACAACAAGACGTACGAGGGTTCATTAAAAAATTTAATTTTCGAGTGTCAAATATACGACAAATAATGTGTGACTTATGTTCTAAATGATGTGCTTGGAATGTTCGACCTAATTGTTCATGAAATCAATGGCCCTTAGCAGTGGTAAGGTTGTAGTACAGAGAGGTCGAAATGCTGAGAGAGAGAGAGAGAGAGAGAGAGAGAGAGAGAGATTTTTATTGTATTGTTTAACGTCCCACTCGAGAATATTTCACTCATATGGAGACGTCACCATGTGTCGTTGAAGGGCGACAAATAGTGTCTATGCTCGGCACTTATGGCCAAAAAGCAGAGTGGGTTCACTAACGTGCCAACACCTACTGTGACACGAGACCTCGATTTTAATACTGTCTCATCAGAAATACATTGGAGGCCAACCGTACCGTGGTTTAGGCTCGAACCCCGGACCTCTCGATTCGAAGTCGAACACGCTTACCACTAGGCCACGGATAGAGCAACCAACATACCCCCCTGCAACCTTCGAATCATATGCACTGTTAGGAATACCTTTGATGCGACTTTAATAGTCGCTGTGTTTACACAGCATATTTACCTTGAGTTTCAAACGGCAAATGTGATATAGATTATGAAGCTCTGACTTCAAGTGAAACAGAACAGAAAATTGCCGTTTAACTACATGCAAATCCATCAATTCGTATCAAATACAATGCAAAGAAAAACAGCTTTAATTTTTTTTTGTTATGTTAAGATTCGACTCCGCAGACTTTTGATGTAAAAAGAAATATTTTCCAGGACGCCAGTCGTATTTCTGTAACGCCAGGACACAAACCTATAGTTTATGTGCACTTCTATATATATTATATTTTTTGGGGGGGGGGGGGCTGCAGATCAGTGGTTAGCGTGTTCCACGTCTGGTCGTTGGCTCGATTCCACGCCGCACTAGGATCGGCGTTAAGGCCTATCTGTCCTACGGATGAGACAGTCAAAACCGAGGTATCTTGTTACAGTAGGTAACCGTCGAAAGTTATAATATGACAGATGACATATGATAGAATAATATGAGATATACGAAATAATGGAGGCAATATTTTTTTAACCGCCATGGCAAGTTGCGGGACTGTTCAGGGACATATCACGGTTCGAACTTTATGTATCGTTTACTACAGTTGTTATGCAACATCAACTTCCGATTACAAGAAAATGTAAATATTTACACTGCGCATGCCTGAATGCAATTAGCTCCCCTATACAGGCATAGCGCAATCGTGCATAAATATGTGTAAAGGCATTTTCATGAACTCCACCTCAAGTTTTTTTTTATTTTATGCTTTGACCCAAAGTCAACGAAAAATTGGGGACGATAAACTAGGGGTGCTCGCTGTATATGGTGATAAAACTAACATGAATTTTCAGATTAAAACGTTTCGAATGACCCATGAAGCACCCTGACACCTCTGGCTACAAAAGATTCGATTTAACAATGGCGGTGTCTCCCATTTGCATGTCCAGTCAAAACAAACGTACACACCTTTTCAGGTAACGTGCGAAACAGTGACCGGGTCAGTTTCGGACAGTGACACGATTTCAGAGCAGGTGCGCACGTGTAACGGTATTTCGTGACGTGCATATGGACACTATTGTACGGCCTTTTGTTGACTCTGGACAGATGTTGGCCAGGGAATTGTCCGGTCAAAGGACACCTAGGAACCGAGACAAGTTGAACAGGTGAGGAATCATAAAATAGTGTCCGAGTAAGGACAGGTAGTACGGACAAGGTTAGAGGAGACCTGGAGCTAGGAACCAAAAGTTGAAACTCTTGTTGATGTCGTTACAAGGTCTGCCGCAGAAGTAGTGCTATAGATATATTTGGACTCGTGTAGCATACATGTATTTTGAATTGGCTCGATGTATATTCAAATTATATGAACAATTCAACGGTTTGTAATGCAAGTAATGAATTTAAAAAGTAGTTTTTTTTATATTTAGGGCTAAAAGTTAGGGGGAAAAAAATAGCCCCATTATGCATTAAGGCTCACGGAAAAGACGCCTCTCCACTAGGGCATTTCGTTACCAAAACGATTCAGACGGGGTAGTCATGGCGTTTTGGCAATAGCCATCATTCAATGGAAGATTTCGTATTTAAGACGTTGTTGCTGTTTAACGTTCTATCCAGTTCGAATCCGCGACGGGCTACTGTTGGCGTCGCCTGTCCTTTATCAACACACGCTGACGTCGCCATATTATAAGTTACAGATTCTTGTGTGGGGCGTTAAACAATGATACAGCCAACCTACCAAGAGTTACGTATGCCAAAGCATAGCTATAGGAAAGAGGTATACAAAAGCCCGAGATTGGAATTTAATTAGATAGATCAATCTGGGGAAAAGTCCAGAGCTGGGATCAGGTGTCACGGAGGAGAAAATATACCCCGTTGACCCGTGACTCTTAAAACGTTTTTCCGATCGTGCTATGGGAAACTCTGATTCAGTGGCCCCTCCGGGATATCATCTGAACAAGCCAACCAGAACTGACGTAAAATGTGAAAGTATGACAACAGGAACAAATGGGTGTTTGTGTCCTCGACTTTGATATTTTCAGAGTACAAAAACACATTATTTTCCTTCAAACGAGCTTGAGAATGAATGTTCCTTCCACCATAGTCTCATAATTCAAAATAACTCAAATGTTGAATGACGGAATAGGTCTTCGGGTCCTATAGGAATATGTTAATATGTGAGTCGGGAACAATGTATTCATTTTACGGCAGTCAAAACAAAATCTTCAACATCATTAAGAAAGGTATATATAGGTCATCCCTCACGTCACACCTAAAGGTCAAACGGAACGTAGATCATCATTACAGGTCACGTGTCAAAGTGATTTATGGCGGAATATATCAGTGCGCAGCTTAGCGGAAAGTGAAGTTGTGAGTTATGAATGGAAAAACGGAAAGACGATAAAAAAATAAAGAGCGTAATCCATATAATTTGCATAAATTTCGCATATAATTATTTTACAGATACTTATTTATAAGATGTCATGTCGAATATATATAATTCAATTTTTTTTCGATGTTTGGTTCTATTTTTTTTTTTGGTCATATTCAAATATATCAAATTGACATTCCCCTTTGATCTTTATTTTTCCGAAAATAATCACAATTTGTGGAGGATTTTTTTTGTGGGGCTAATATTATAATTAGAATTCCCAACTTAGAAAGCGAGAATAAATCAATCATTACCGCCAGGCTGTCTAGTTGAAGAGGAAATGTCAATCATTCCTCGATCAAGCGCAGTAAGACGTTCCTCTGACGTTTCTTTTTACTAGGTCAGTCATGTACATATTTCTATTGGAGTGAGTCTGGTATTGAAGGTCACAGTAATATCCTAGTCAATGTAAGGATAGCAATTACGGAAATGATCCATGAATGAAAAGTAACGAGGGGTGGAATGGGGGTTGTCTCCCTTTAGTACACCTGTACTAGCACATTAGATCCCTCCGCAGCAAAAATTTAATCATTTCTTTCCAAAAAAAAGTTCTACCCACGGAAAATATTCTTAGTTCATTTTGCGGTTCGCAATTTTCACGTTTTACACATTTCAGTTAAGTGTAACAATATCAGAATAGAATTTTGTACAAATTTCATATAGAATTATAGCCCATACCCCTGAATTGATTCTTCAAGTTTGGGTTCATATTTGGAAATACATGTTTCCTAATGGAAGAAAAACCCAGTTACACTTTATTCGGAAGCGGGATAAGATTATCTTGTCACCCCCTTCTCGAGTATACAGAATAGAAATGAGGAAATACCATGGTAATTTAAGCGATTGCGAATTATTCAGTTAAAACCAAGGTCCCAAAGTCACAGAACTTAGACCACTTGCTTATCTCCGGGCATAAGTGCCTAGCATATGTAAAGTAAGACGCCCTTCACCGGCATACGGTGACGTCTCCATATAGATCATACATTCATGAATGGGTCGTTAAACAACAATACAAACAACCCACTGGTGCTTCCGGTAAATTGAGATAAATGTTGTGCTTCTCGGGTTAATTGATTTGACTCTTCAGCTACTGTAGTATCTATCAAAATTTAAATATTCATGACGTATTAATAAAGATAAATTTTCTTCCTACGCAAGTGTCTGAGCAAAAAATCAGCAACTGCTTTGCATTTTTAGAGACGAACTTAGAAAAGTACTTGATTTTAATTTGCATATTTTAAGATTTATGGACAAAAACAAGAAACTGGATTTATAACAGAAAACCACATGTGTTGGCGGAAATATCAAAGTGCATGGAGGAAATAATACGTGCATTCCGCATCAGACAAATTGTGAAACGTCACGTGAAGTTCAAGGTAACAAACAGTTAAACGCCCATGATCTGTTCCGACGACTCACGTCCATATATGTCCGGTCGAATATATAGTGAAACCTTGCCTAAAGATCACCTTACTTAAATACTACCTCTCAATACAGATGACCGAAGTTAAATCTATGTACTGTTATTTTAAGTTATTTTTACCTTACTTAGGGGACAACCCACTATTCCGACCAATTTTAGTCAGTCAATGATGTGGTCGTAATAGCGAGGTTCTTCAGTATATTAGAACCACGGAGTTCTCGATGTGAAGATATATAACAGTATAACAAATATGTACGCTCTAGATCTTCATAAGGAAGAGAGGACCTGTGGCCCCATGATCGAATCGTCGCCTATACACCTGAAGGCTTGAGTTTCGAGGTCTTGTGCAAAAAGGAGATATATTTGAAGATACCAAAGGGGCTTCAAAATTTCAAAAATCGAAAGGTCCAAAGAACAAGCCAAGCATAGAGTAACACGAATCCCACTAAAAGCCGGAGATGAGGTCAGGTGCTCTGGAAGGGTAAGCAACTCCTGCTCCGTACAACTTGGATCTCTTCAGTAGAACTCAGGACTAATCCAAAAGTACGGGAAACCATTCTTGCCATAGGTTCGACCCCTTGACCCAAAGCTCGTAAGGTGAACACTCAACCACGAAGATACAGTCCCTTCTTGACTTGTCCAAATTTTCAAGAAATTGCAAATTTACAATTGCAGCGAAAAAGTTCATCATGAGCATTGAAAGTACATGTGTATACTCATAAATGATCTGTTTAAATAAAAATAAACATGATTTATGATTTACCCGACCTTTACACGGAGGCAAGAGAGAGAGAGAGAGAGAGAGAGAGAGAGAGAGAGAGAGAGAGATTCCATCTGCTTAGAGTTTAAAGAACATCTCACCCCATCGTGGCTACAGCATATCGATTAGATTTAAACAAAAGTATGCAATATATGAAATGGCATGTGGCACAAGGGAATAAACGAAAGTACATCTCTATAAGAAACGACGGACGAGTATGCAAATCGCACCAATGCGTCTAGGTCTAATAAATGTTTGCTGCAGGCAATCTGAAACGAAATCCTAAAATGCAACCGCAATTGCGGCGCAATTGGAAGCATCAGCACACGGTGCGTTTTTAGCTTATGTTTCTGTAAGATTCTTTATAACCGAATTCTTGAAAATGAGCGTTTTCAGGTCAACTTAATTAAACAAACAAAAAGTTTCGACAAAGTTTATCGATATCATCGTCTCCTATCCCAATTTGTTGTTAAATATTAGACGACAAATCTCATAGGCTACGTTTAGACCGGAAGTCGCCATGAAAATCAAGCACATCACGTGGAGACCAATAGTTCAATAAGTACAAACTGAATCTAACGTAGACCTATATTTTATCCATTTATTCAATATTCAGTGCATTGATTTTTACCAAATTTGCTTACGATTTTATCTAGAGAGCTGAGGTATTGTTTTAAAGTCCCGTCAAAATGTTTTTCGTATGAAGCCAGCGTACAGAGCTA
>JACSZP010029939.1:0-10564 GCA_016161895.1 Pinna nobilis
AACTCTCAGTCAGGAATAAGTTGAGTAGCATCTACTGTATTTTTCAGTTCAACCCCCACCCCGAGCGTACGCTTTGCTCCCTGTCAGGAATAAGAAGATTGACCCCTACTGTACTTACCAATCCCCCTGTGACATAAGAATTCTTTTTGCGCTTTCTGTCAAAAATAGGTCCGTGGGACATCCTTTTATGCCAACACTCAATGTTTTTGTCCTTCCTTCTCCTGTTACTTTTCTTTCTATTTCTTTTTCTTCAGGTCTGTTGATGTTTTCAATATATTTTGATGACATTTTTCTTCTAAAGCCCAGTCTTACTTTCGTCGATATAAATATAGCCTCTGACAATTGGTTGCCAACGTAAGGTTTGGGCGGAAATATGTCATGCTACTGTGACGTCACCAACGTAACATGCGCCATCTAACGGTGGAAAGACGTTTTGGTGGTTGTCAAGTTTTCTAACATGTTCAAGGATATAGCGTGGAATAGTTTAACTCTTGAGTGGTTGTCTTGTTGCAGCAATAATTTACACAAATTTGCATCCGCGGATCTAGAAGGGTCAGAAGAGAAGGGGGACAGGGTCCGCCCTTCCTTGAATTTGCAAAGTGGACCTGTATATCATCTTGATTTATTGGTTATTGATCTCAGGGCCCAAAATCACCAGGGCTTGGCACCATAAAACTTAAGAATTTACTTAAGTCTAATTACGTTCTCATCTTTAGTTTCTCTGCCAATCAGAATTCAGTACATGTATTTGGATTTGTCTAATGAAGAGTCTATTATTTTTTCAGAGGTTTATGAAATACACGTAAATGATGTTATTTATTTTCATAGTCTAAAAAAGTTGTCAGAAGAAGAAACTAAGCGGGCAATCAATAGTTCAAAAATCCAAAGTCAGACGAAACCATGGCCAAATCAAAAAGAGACAATAACACAAACATTTACCAACACAACAAGACGTGTAAAACAGAAAAATAGAGTAATACGGACCCCACCAAAAACCAGGGGTGAGTTCAGGTGCTTTGGAAGGGTAAGCAACTCCTGCTCCACGCGCGGAACCCGTTATCGCCCAAGGACTTAATGTGCTAAGTCGGTAACGTTAAAAAGGAACAAAAATTACCATGCAATTCTTTTGATTGTATTGACTGCTGGTCGTCTTGATGTTTTAATGTCCAACTCAAAAATCTTTCACTTATATGGAAACCTCAGCAATGCCAGTAAAGTGTAGCAAATTAGGCCTATGTTCGGATCTTTTAATTTGCTGATACCTACTGTGACATGGAACCTTGGTTTTTGCTGCCTCGTCCGATTATGTCTCATATAGAAAAGATGTACATAGTAACAATAAGTTGTCAGTATTATATTTCATGATTCTCTGATTGGCACAAATGACGCTTTTGTCTTGGTTCTAAAAATAATGACAGATCCGAAATTCCTCCAACGTTTTTGTCTTGGCTTTAAAGATAATAATGAATTCCTACAACTTTTTTGTCATGGTTTTTAAAAATATCGACGACTTCCTACAACGTTTTTGTCATGGTTTTAAAAATAATGATGACTTTCTCCAACGTTTTGTCTTCCTTTTGAAAATAGTAACAACTTCCTACAACGTTTTGTCTTGCTTTTGAAAATAGCAACAACTTCCTACAACGTTTTTGTCTTGCTTTTGAAAAAAGTAACAACTTCCTACAACGCTTTTGTCTTGCTTTTAAAGATAACGATGACTTTCTCCAACGTTTTGTCTTTGTTTTAAAAAAAGTAACAACTTCCTACAACGTTTTTGTCTTGGTCATAAAGATTATGATGACTTTCTCCAACGTTTTTGTCTTGGTTTTAACAGGGACTTAGATAAACACATATATTATGTGTAATATACGTCCCTGGTTTTAAAGATAATTGATTACTTCCTAGACACCATCCACGGTGCTAAGAAGGAGTTATCTACCTTTGAACATTGTAATCTTTAAATATGGTGTGATAATTAGTAGTTCTGTTAAAAAAAACCTTAAAGATCAAAGAATGTTCGTACTTAATGTTAATATGTCTAAACTTTGAAACAGTTTTTGTGATCTATCAAAGTGTAGGGAAATTACACAGTAAATCATAAGTAGCTTATCTTTTTATACATTTCCTTTATAGTGATACATGTACAATGTTTTGTTCAGTGTACATCTTTCAGAGTCCATTCAGTCATAGAACATTGAAAAGAAAGCGAAAACCCTATCCAGCTATTTCCATAAGAAAGCAGAAAGTATCTGGAAAACCGCGAAGTAAAAAGCCCATTCCTTTTCGTTTGTGATATCCTTATAGATTTAATGGTATGGTATGTTATGGTATGGTATGGTATGCTATTGTTGTTTAACGTCCCACTCAAGAATATTACACTCATATGGAGACGTCACCGTGTGCCGGTGAAGGGCTACAAANNCCTACTGTGACACGGGACCTCGGTTTTTACTGTCTCATCCGAAGGGCATTTGCATTTGCCCGGTTAATTGGTCGATTAAAAGGGGTAAAGTAGAAGATACCAAGGGGTATTCCAAATTCAAAAAGTCGACGACAGACCGTGGCCAAAAACAAAAAGGAGACAAAACTACACACAGAAATACACTTTTAACTAAAAATAGAGTAACACGAACCCCAATATTAAATTAAGTTCAATTGAAGAAGTTTCAAAGGAAATTAGAAAATCCAAGTCCCAAAATATGACGAGTGCAGAATAATAACGATCACACCATGACAAACAACTGCAAATCCCTTACAGGATGGGACCAGGTGTCCGGAAGGAGTCAGCGTCCCCTATTGGCATGCCGAGCCCTTCGCAAATGTTCTACAGAAACCCTACGAGAACGGTAAAATGTCGATTCTTGTTGAGAAAGTCACGTGCTCTTGATCTAACTAGCAAAAGGTAGTCACTGTTCTGTATTCTGTAAATTGTTAGAAATCTACATGTAATTTGAGTAGTTTGGATGATAATGTAGAATTCTTTGATATGTGCACATATATACTCATTTTCTACACTGATATATTCATAGAACAAGCTCTTTGTATAAATCTTGTGAGCTTTAAGATGTAGCTACAAAAGCTCATATGAAATGGATGGACAAAAATACCCAGTATAAATGTATTGTATTGTTTTTGTATTATTAATTGTTCAACGTCCCACTCAATAATCTCTCAATTAGATATTTATAGAGGGGCCACCATGAGCATGTAGAGCAGGGAGGGTTCTTGAATGTCCCGACACCTACTGGGACACGGGACCTCGGGTTTAACTGTCTCATCCGAAGGACAGGGGAAGGCAACCGCAATGTGGGTTGGGCTCGAACCCCAGACCTCAAGAGTAGGACACGCTGACCACTTGAAAAAGGAAGCATTCTTTTGGCGGAAACAATAAAAGTGTAGCTGTACATATCTGTAATTATTTCGCCATTATTTCACAACAGAACGTAAAGTACAAATTGCATCGTGTTGGTCTGTCGGGAAACAACGCAATGATCGATGTTTGTTCAAGAGAAACGAGATTCGCACTTAATAATTATGTAATCTACTTCCGTCGATAAGTAAACTCGGAGCGTCAATAGTATCATTATTATATATATAATTGAGTACTTTTAATCCTTCAGAGGCTGCGGAAATATAGGATGTATTTGAACACACAAGATACAACAGAAACAATGCAGCATCATTAATATTTATTGACTTAATCCCCTGTCATAGTTTTTATTTATCTATACGGAATTTGCGATAAATATCGTTTTTATGTATCATGATGCACTGCCTCAACTGTATCCTCATGAATATTCATGCCATTAATTAGTAATGGAGTACATCGCTTTCGCTTCGGAATTATGTATTCAGTTGATTCGTTTCTCTCACGGCTGGGGTGACATTTTCGGTCCGGTGACATTTCATGGGATGGTGTAAAATTCATTTCGCGTTATGTATTTATGGATTTTGGAAGTAGTAAGCTGTTTATCCAGAGCTTAATAAAAAAAAAAATAGTGCACATAGGCAATAAGTTCAGAATGTCAATGACCGACTGACATTTTTTTTTATTAATTGTTGATTTCCTGAAAGAAGATCTGTTGGTCTTTTTGTTGTCTTACTTCCCACCCAATAATATTTCATATGGAGACGTCACCGTATGCCGGCGGTGAAGGGCGACGAATATTGCCTGAGGGGTTTTTAATGTGCCGACAGCTACCGTGATTTAAAAAAAAAAATTCTTTCTTTCTTGCTTTCTATCTTTTGGTAGTCCTGTTTGAGTCACCCAGATGGGGTTGTCTTTAAAATTAAATCACGACAGCTTAGGAAAATGATAGGCAGACGGAAATGTTGCATTTGATGGTCCTTATTGAGAGATGATCTCCAGGAAAGTTTACCTTTGTATCTTCTCCATATGAGTGAAATATTCTTGAGTGGGACGTTAAACAACAACGCAACAACAACAACAGCCTTTGTATCTGATCCCGATCTGTATTCGTTATTGTTTTTCTTGTCGATGTTGTCTGAATTTCTAGCACCTTGTTGTTGTTTGTTGTTGTATTGTTGTTTAACGTCCCACTCAATATTTGTTCACTAAATATGGACACGTCACAGTGTGCTAGTGAAGGGAGGCAAATTTTGCCTTTGCTCGGCACTTATGGCCGTAGAGCAGGGATGGGTTCGTGCCAATATCTACTGTGACACGGGACCTCGATTTTTACTGTCTAATCCTAAAGACGGAGACAGTCAACTTGGCAACGTGGCTTGAGCTCGAACTCCAGACCTCACGATTTGAAGCCGAACACGCTGACCGATAGGCCACGACGGCCCAATTCCCAACATGTATTATTAGTTTTATGAATAAACACAGGTTTTGCAGAGCAGGATGATAATTTTATTTCTGGAGGACTTGGAACAAATATTCTGGATTATGTGCTAAGTTATTTACAGAAAGAAAACATGAAACGCAGATGAGATCTTTGATATAAAAGGTCAAGACGTGTTGAGCGGATAGTCCAAATCTCTGTTGAAACATTTAAGCGAGATTAATCTTGAAGTAAAGATATTTTCATGACTTTAATGAAGACAATGTGCGCATGATTTACAACATCCTCTCAAGCAAAAATGCGCATGGCAGCCCCAGATTAGAAGAGTAATTAAATCTAAGGAGAAATATATTTTACTTTATAGATACAGACATCAGATCGAAATGATGCGCAAATGCACAAGTATAATAGAGTAAATAAAACTCGGCTAAGCATCTGGAAAACTGTGTGATCTCTCTGCAATACACAAGGCACATAAACCTGTCATGTTGTCTACTTGTTGGTCGGGATGATTTGTAAGGATCGGGAAATAATTCAATATCCTTCGGCAACAACAACAAAAGTTGGTATGGCATGATTTGTGATGATAATCATATAATAAGTGTGACAATAAATCGACTCATAAATATCACATGATTATGTGCTATGAAATGAGATTTTCTGTTATCACTTGCTTTCTGCATTATATCAGCATCCAATAACAATTATAAGTGGCGGATCTATGTATATGATGAGATGTGTCATTGAATGATTTTATTACTAACCTGCAGCTCTCTGGTGGGGACCGCCGTGGTATAGCTATTGCTTAGTGTGTTGCCCTTCTGATTGTGAGGTCGTGGGTTCGAACCCACGCCATGGCTGCTATGGTTGGCTGTCCCTGTCCTTCGGATGAGACAGCTTATTATAGAACCCACCCTGCTCTACGGCCAAACGTGCCGAGCATAGGCAACAATTCAATTTATCGCGCTTCATTCTCCATATAAATCAGAGAACCTTGAATGAACCGGCCGACCAATCAATTTACCAGTTCTCGAATATTCTCGAACAAAATCTCTGGAAATTTAAGGTACTCTTAGCGAGTACGAGCGCCGAACATCGACTTCAAATCGAAGGCTCCGGGGTTCGAATCATCGTAGCGCCACGCTGCGGTTGGCCATCCCTGCCTTTCGGATGAGACAGTTAAAACCGAGATCCCGTGTCAAAGTAGGTGTTGGCACATTAAAGTAGCCTACCTTCCCTCCTCTAGTGCCTAGCATAGGAAAATTTACCGCGCTTCACCGGCACACAGTGATGTCAGACGCCTCCATATGAGTGACATATTCTTGAGTGGATATTTACCAATAAAACAACGACAACAAACAACGAGCTGTACATCCAGAAATTTTAATGCAGGACTTTATTTCGGCGAATCAGTAGTTACGAAATTATTCGCGACACTACATTTTCGCGCAAATGGATGTTTTCATAACAGTTTATGTTGTGTGTTGCATGTCAATGTCATGTTAGCATATTAAGCGAGAACTTCATTTGCGCGAGTAAGCGCCCTCGCGTTATAAGCGAAAATGAATTCTCGCGAATAAAACTACTTCCATGAATTTAGGATAGCTCAGTATATTTTAACGCCATTTTCAACAAGATGGAGGCCAAACAAATTTACAATATATGTTTTATTAGGTTCTAAAATTTACACAAAAATCATTAATTAGAAGATAAAAAAATTGTCCAATGGTAGCAAACCTCCGCGCTGTGGTAATTTCTTGGTTTGGAAAATACAACTCCCATGGCCAGTTCCTCATTTCCAGAAGCACTAGTATTCGAGTATCCTAGGGCATGGGGATATAATGCCATGGTTTACAGGACTATATAAAGTCCATGGGGCCGAAAATTTGTGAAGTGAGTGCGTTTATCTTTTACATAAGGGAACTTCCATTTGGAGAACATTAAATATTGGCCTCTTTCTTATTTGTACCGTTGGACAGTAAGGGAGGCTTGGGGCAAGTTTCCCTGGGTTTCCCTCGCCTTTCGGGACAATATGTAGCCTACTCCACGCAGGAGATCTATACGTATCATCTATTCTAATCATTTCTTGTCATTATCATATGCTTTTTTTGCAACTGTTTTAGACAAATTTATATTTCATCTGACTCATCGGTGTACGTTGTTGTCATAAATTTCTGTTTTATTATCGAGAGTATACTTAATAGTTTTCACACTCAGTGACCCAGAGGAAAATGCATTGTTTACCATATGTATTCACAATGTTTGTACATCTGTTGGCGTACTACAAGATTTCAAAGATATTAACATTCGGACGATAACTCTCCGTATAATAAAAGTAAATAAGAATATACTGTAAAATCGAATTGCTCATTTGACTTATCTTTAAAGGAACTAAGGTCGATGTCAAAATTATCATATATCAAAACTGTCAAATCACGTGATAGATAAGACAAATCTACTTCAAAAAATGTTTTGATTGGATGTATAGTGTACATGTAATTGATTTTGAAATATACACCAGCTTTTCTCATAGTGTGTTCTGACACGGGGTCATTAAGTTCGTTTCGCGAAAGAGGTCAGACTCTGATACAGGTTGAAACTTACACTTATATGGAGAGTGGTCAGGATGTTCGACTTCGAATCGTGAGGTCCCGCGGGGTTCCAGCCCAAGCCACGTCGCGGTTGGCTGTTCCCGTCTTTCAGATGCGACAGTAAAAAAACGAGGTCCTGTGTCACAGTGCGATTCGGGTCAAGCTGTTCATCAGCTGGTTGAATTTTGACCATCTGTTAAATAGAACCAAGGTTAGATAAAGTCAATAATTAAATTTTGTTGTTAACTGAAATATTTAATTGTTAAACAGACAATCTATCAAATTTTGGAAATATTACCAAGCACTGAGGCTTGGTTACTATATTTTATATTCAAACCTTGGTCAAATTTAATCCATTGCCGAACAATTGGGTCCAGAGGGCGAAAACGCTAACCAAGCAGCCCACACGATTCTCCAGTCGACATTCGTACCCGTGAGTGTAACACATGTACACACAGTCAGTTATCATGCATAAATATAATTATTACATACATTGCTTATAGATTTTACTATTAGTTTCACTCTAATGTTATTTTTTCTCACTTTTTTTTATTTACTTCAGAAATGTCAAATTATGATGCATATCTTTCACCTAGCAAAACTGTAATTGAACATGTAACACACACTGCCAACAATTATTTGAACCCATCACTAAATAGGTGGTCTTCCTATTTATAAGGTACATTATTACAGGAAAGATACACCTACTTGCTACAAATAATGTTAAACTTAAAACTCTGTAGAAACCACCATCAAAGAGTGGGTTGTTAAAAAAGTCTACTGTATATTTGTAAAACAAATTTACAAGAAACTGGGTTATTTGAAATAAGACGTTTTTTATATACAGTTTATCTCTGCAAACGCTCCAGCTATCTATTTTTGATTAAATACAGATAACAAACTAAATTTGAATAATGAGTTGGACGGATTTGAAAATTTAGATTGGAGATCATCAACCCTGCAGAAACCGAAGAAATCAGACTCTAGAATTTGAGAAATGATCTCAAATATAATTTTTTTTTTCATCTTTTCAAATCATGTCGCATTTGTGAATATTTCATGTATTCGCGAAGAACAGCTTTGTTTTGAAGGTTTGTTTTTTGCTTTAGCTTTACGCCACACTCTACGACAACTTTTCAGTCAAATGGTGGTGGCCAATTTTTATTGGTGAAGGGGGGGGGGGGGGACGCAATTAGTAATGTATCCGAGAAGAGAACAACATGCAAACTTTCTCACACTGTAAACTCATGTTTCAACGGGACTCGAATCCGCGCTGACTAGACGCGAGAATCCGAGTGATTTAAAGCGCAGTGGTCTAACCCATTCGGCCACGGAGACCCTGTTTTGACGTTAGAGCGGATGTCTTCAGATTTGGAGGTCTTGCAGGGCTCACCGTGGACTCAGAAAACTAAAAGCCCAAAACTTTGAAAAGCAAAATATTTGTTTGCCCAATTGACGTTTTTTGGTAGCCAAAATGAACATCTACCGATATGTGAAATATGATTGATAATTTTACTGTACATCTACCAGCCTTATATTTTGAACAGTACTGCAGTATCCTCATTTCATGAAGTTTGTTGCTTAAATGAAATGTACATCACATATCAAACGTAGTGGTTTCTTTCCACTTGCATTGTTGTCAAAAATGATGACGTTCTAGAATATTTGTAACTTACAATAGATGAGGGATATGTTCCCCTTGTCGTACACCTAATCTCGCCTTTTTCTCACTAACAACCATCATGATCACTGATGACTAATTTCCCGATTTGAAACAAAGGTGACACGACGGGTGCCGCGTGCGGAGCAGGAGTTGCTTACCCTTCCGGTACACCTGAACTCACGGCCGGTAGGGTTCGTTTTACTCTGTTTTTGGCTTGATACGTCCTGTTGTGCAGTTGATTGCTGTTCGCGTTATTGTCTCTGTTTGTTTTGGCTATGGTGCTGTCTGTTTTTCGATTTTGGCATTTTGTATGTCCCCATGGTATCTTCGACTATCCCCCTTTTATACAAGCTAATATCAAGTTATTCAAACTTGGCACACCTTCACTTCCAATTGTTATTCACACTGAACTTCGTAGTTCTACATGCCGAGTGCGAGTTGAATAAGTCAACGACAGACTGAATTGTTCGAATTCTTAATTAAATGAAGAGAAAATTTTGTCATTGGAAGCGATAAATGTCAGATTTTCATAAACTTGAGAGTAAATTATGCATATCTAGTTACGAAAAAATAGCGACTCAGAGCAGAGTGTCGCCGAAAAGTAAATTGGATATAAATTATTGATGTCCTGTTTCAGACATGCAATTTTGTGACAGTTATCGCATGCAAATGTATTTTTCTCGGTTGAGTCGTATCAATTTCGGCAAGGACAAGCAAAAAAAATTCTGCGTTTATTGGAACATTTAATTGTCAAAATTGTGGATTCTATTTAATATCTGTAGAATTGTTTGATGAGGAATACGTACTGCAAAAGATGCTTGAGCAACTATCTCTATTGAACGATCAGTTCATGATTTGTACGGGGGCCGCCTTGTCCCAGTGGTTTAGCATGTTCGCCTTCTGGCCGTGGCCGGGTTCGAATACGAGCCACGCTGTGGTTGGCTGTCCCTGTCTTCGGATGAGACAGTAGATACTGGCGTCAAAGATACCTCCCTGCTCTACGGTCAAAAGCAGCGATCATAGGCAAAATTTGTCGCCCTTCATCGGCTCACGTTGACGTCACCGTAAACTGTATACAGGGTTATTTTCGCCCATGGTTATTTTCGCCCTTTTGAACTTTCAAACAGTTTCATCCCGTTTTAAATTCGTGTACCAGTCTCTTCATAATTATTTTGAAAACGAATTCGTCCGGTTTTGAATTTGCCCACTGACGATGAGGGCGAAAGGGGTAAAAAAAAATGCCCTGTATACAGTAAGTAAAAGATTCTCAGTGAGTGGGACGTTAAACAACAATACAACCAACCAACCAACCAACTTTTTCCTGACGTTCCTGAAATTTGAAAGAACTTTCTGTTAACCAATAAAAGTATGTACANNGGGTCCGCGGGCCCCCCCCCCCCCCCTCCTCTGGAATTTGCAAATTATATACCAATATCGGTCAATATGCTAAGATTCTCATTTAAAAGGGGTTAGATTTTTCCTTTATACAAGTTGGAGCCCCC
>JACSZP010029945.1:0-10363 GCA_016161895.1 Pinna nobilis
TTTTACAGGTATTCAATTCTAGCATGCTTTTCACTCATTCGAAGGCTTTTCGTCGCTGCATTTAGACCCACCCTCCCTCCCACTTTGAAATTACGGACTTATACATCTGTATTGTAGTTGTTTATTGTCAAATGACATCAAATTAAGAGAAAGGACATTAATGTATATTGCATTTGCTGTCGCTAAGGCATTCACTTTTTTCTTTTTCATTTACTTATATTGTTCTATGTCTATTGTAGAAAGACGTAATGCATTATACCGTGCGCGTTTGCTGACTGAAATATGTAATTGTCACAATGTATTTCATTTTACGTCTATTAAATGCAGGCGAGCTAGCGCTTCTTTCACTAAACATGTTGTTTGTTATTATTGTAAATATTTATGTTCGTTTGAGTGGAACGAATTAGAACATAAATGAGAAAAGTACACTTAACATGTTATGTAAAGATTATTGTAATTGTAATTGTCAAGTTTGAAACAAAATGTATTCAAAAATTCATAATGATAACAACATATACGGAATAAGAAATGCCATATTGAATGGCTAGTATCTGGCTGTCTGTAATAGATAAAGTTACAGGGGCTTCAATATTGGAGTTCGTCTCCTCTGGGAAGTTTATCAAAAAACTCTGCTTTCACGAGCTAAAAGTATATGCTATTTGGTCTGAAAACAGAAAACTCGGCATCACGTGGGCTTCGATATAATTTTTTTTGACGGTAGGGAATATCTAAGTGCAAATTTGTCTATACAGGACTAAGTGGTTATTGCTGTGCAGTAAGGTCCCATCCTCCAACCATCATCAAAAGCTAATCGCACCTTTCGAGAGAAGGCTTTAACAAACAGAAAGAATCTCTATACCACTGTATTGTATTTCAATTACTTCTTTTATTTCCCTTAGACAGTGTATCAAAGGTTCCATTCATTGTGGATAGTTATCAGCTTAATCGCTGCACTTAAGATATTTGTTCCAGAATTGTGTTTGTTTGTTTTGTTTTGTTGTTGTTTAACGTCCCACTCAAGAATATTTCACTCATATGGAGACGTCACCGTGTGCCGGTGAAGGGCTACAACTTTTGCCTATGCTCGGCACTGCTGTGACACGGGACCTCGGTTTTTACTGTCTCATCTGAAGGACAGGGACGGCGAATCGCGGAGTGGCGCTTACGCGGCTCGAACTCGAGTCTTCCGATTCGCAGTCGAACACGCTAACCACTCGGCCACGGAGGCCCCTGTTCCAGAATTAAGTTTGATGTGTGTAATAGAGAATGAATAACACACTGCTAATTTTTGTTGTTGTTTTTGTTGTTGTTGTTGTTGTTGTTGTTGTATCGATTGCTCCTTTTGCACTGTCATGATCTTTTCTTTCGTAAAATTCAAGCCTCAATCTACGGATTACTTTATGAATTAATATTCAATTAAAGTGATATTGTTGTTTTCTTAATTAGCGTCCCGCATAAAATCTTTTACTTATCGGATACTGGTGACGGGATTCAGGTTTTGGCCTCTTCACTGCGACTAGAATTGTTGATCAGTAAACTATTTTTAGCTTGCCGAATTATATGACGAGGGATCATTAGTTTTACCGTCGTATACGAAGTAACCAGGAATGACCAATGGCATTATATTAGCACTAAAACCCAGTTCCAACCTACTTTAAAGGCAAGGACACGGAGGAACTACATGTACTACTTACCCACTCTCTAACGACTATACATCGTTCTATTAGATTACACACTACCTGTCATTTATGGTAGCTAGGCTCCCATTGGCTTGATTACAAATTCCCTGCGCTGCGGTCCACGTCTTTTTATCTTCGGAATATCCATAACAGTAGGCATCATACGCAAGCGTTTTCTGAAGACAAATGTTACAACATTGTATTAGTACATCAAATATGTTTTTAATATTTCGGATGTTAATGTGTTTGTTGTATGTAAAATGGGTGAATAGAAGATACCAAGGGGCATTCCAAATAGAATAAGTCAAGGACAGACAAAATCGTGGCCAAAACAAAAGGGAGACAAAATTACAAACAAAAAATACACAAATACACTTATAACTAAAAATAGTAACACGAACACCACTAAAAAACGGGGGTGCTCCGAAAGGGTTAGCAACTCCTGTTCCACGCGTGACACACGTCGCGTCACACATTTTCGAATACAGGAATAAGTCACAATCGGTGATGGTCATAAACGAGAAAAGAAGGGATCGGGACAAGGTCGAATAATTAAGCATAATGATACTAACAGGGCAAAAAGAGGTAGCTTTAACTGATTGAAAGGGGGTACTTGAAGATATCAAGGGCGCATTCAAAACACAAAACTCAATTAACAGACAAATTTAGATAAATGAGACTCGGCTGTACCTCCGGGCATCCTAATTTCAATGGCGACTGTGTCGTGCGCTGTAAACTGTCTTTCTCTTTTCGACATATAAACCCTGCCATCAGCGCGTCACAGGAAGTGTCAAACCATTTTCCATCCTACAAACGAATAATAAGACAATAAGTAAAATTAATGTATGGTCCTGAAACTTAATTCAACCAGCAAAAAAGACTAAGTAAAATGTGGCCATCTGCAATGGGGAATATTTCAGCAATTGTGTTTAAGAGGAATTACCCTGGCCTTTGACCTTGAGTAAAGGTTTGATGCATGTCGGGTCATGGAATTAGAATTATGAAAATATTATCTTAATTTATAAAAGGGTTTAGAATATATGAATCCTAGCGGACGAACAAAACGGGGACAATGTGCCCCTGAATTTTCCCGAGGAGCATGCAATGTACATAATATTATAAGTAACGGACGCTCATCTTGGTCTCATAAATTCATGAAGGCAACAATATGATATACATATTTTCCTAGCTTTAGCTTGTACAAAACACATGTTAAATATGTTTTGCCTACCTCTTTTCAGATATATGTATAAAAACAATCGGCCTTGCATGCACCTTTACCAAGACGTTTTAAGAAGTATATATAGATTAGTTGATAACATCAAATTACGCAGACAGTATTTTCCACAAAACAAAACTTTTGAAGTATGTTTTACTCTAGACAGAATAATGGATTTACCAAAGTCAAATATTACAAAAATTCCCAAACATAAAAATGTCGAAAAAAATCCTAAATTTATTATTTTGTATTGGATTATCACTATTTGTTTAAAATATGTTGTAGTTGGGTTATTAGTTTAAACGTTCCTTTCATGGATTTTCCACTCATAAAAGGGCCATGTTGAGTACTGCTGCAATGAAGTATGCAGATATTCTCTGCACTTAGGACGATAGGTAAGTAACGGGATTTTCACTTGACGGTATCTTTTGTTGTACAAAACAGTGAATTTTGTCAATCAAACTATCTCAAAAATTAGATCTAGTTATGTCAGTAATGTAGGCAATGTACCTACCATCAAGGACATGACGACACAAAGTTCAGACTGCCGGTTTGAAGAACTGAACCCACCTGCAGCCCCATCAGGTTGGTTTTGAGCCCATAAGGTAAAAGATACGTCTTGACCATCTGTCCATCTAAATGTGTTCATGTTGAGCCTGTCATTAAGTCCAATCCAAAATCCCCCTTTTACAGCTGAAGGTTGACAGAGATAGATAGGATTAAAAAAATACTATATTGTCATAATTACCCATTTATATCGCAAACACTGTTTATTTAAAAGAAAGATAACTCTCTCTCTCTCTCTCTCTCTCTCTCTCTCTCTTTTTTTCTCTCTCTCTGTTTTGAAACATCTGGGTTCGAGTGTATTTAATACAATATTCAGATTCCATAACACACGTAAAAGAAACGTCGAAGAGTTACCTGGGTTTTGTCACCTTTTTCTATACATGGATATGTAAGCGCTGAAAGTGCCTATAAACACTATTTTAGTCACACGGTGACCATGTGAAGAAAATTTGACGTACACAAAAAGCTTCATCCTGGGCAATGAAAAGTGATTCATAAGTCAACGCTTCCTATGACTCAAGAATTACACAGACCCATAGATGGAAATCTTCTGAGAATCTAGTTCCCGACATCCGGGTCTTTAGACGAGCAGACTACCTCTTTTCCGTTGACTTGAGACACGTTATCAACTGACATGTTCATATTCAAATTTGAATCTCAAGTATGAGACGAATGAAACATTAATACCTATGTCCTCCCTTCATTGGTATTGTATTGTGATATGTAGCTTACCATAATCACAAACTCCACACGACATGGCACAGTTAGTGATCATCCAGTTGGAGTTAACTGTACAGTTTTGAAATTTCGCCCACCTCTGACAGTCAGTTGTACTATGAAAATCTCTGCAGTTTCGGATACAAAGCTTACAAGCGGCCTGACATGTGCGCGCCATGTAAAGTGGATCGCTTTTGCACTTTCCTGCAGCAACTAACTCATTACAGTGGGAATCGTTGGGGTGTAAATTATAACAGTATTCTGAAAGGAATATATCACGGCAGTATAAATAAAAAAAAATATGATTTATATTTCAAACTTCACACGAAATGTCATTGCATTTTTATTATCAAGACGGAATTAACTGTACGATTCTAAAGGAAAGTCGAAATCTGACCGTCAGCCTATTTCACAAGGAATCTTACGACAAAATTCACTAGCTAATCTTATGTGTAAGGAGTTTCGATATCAATTTAATTAAATGAATTAAACCAGTATTTGAGGTTGATATTAAAAATATATCCATGGGAACAAATTATGCCTCTCTTATAGCTGACCTATTTTTGCATTCTTATGAGGCAGATTTTTTTCAAAAGCTTCTACGGGAGAAGAAAAAGGCTCTTGCTGTTACATTCAACTCGATATTTAGATATATCGACGATGTTTTATCTACCAACAACAATCATTTTCATTCATATGTCGATTCAATATACCCCAGTGAACTCGAGATAAAAGATATTACAGAGTCTTCTACGTCTGTTCTTTACACACTGATTTGACTACGGATTAATTCCGTTACCTGGTTAAGATATAGGGCTCACAGTGTGTGTCCGGTGAACAGGGGATGCTTACTCCTCGAAGGAACCTGATCCCACCTCTGGCGAATCCAGAAGTCTGTGTTTGTCCAACTCCTTTTTTTTTTTTGCTAATTTTTGTAGGGATAATGAGATCGATCACT
Organism: Pinna nobilis; assembly: GCA_016161895.1. Lineage (NCBI taxonomy): Eukaryota > Metazoa > Mollusca > Bivalvia > Pterioida > Pinnidae > Pinna > Pinna nobilis. Next base: position 5,141 of record JACSZP010029945.1, read on the forward strand.
TACCGTTAATCGATGTTAATTTTCGATATAAGATTTTTGTAAATCATGAATTTACGGTGATATTTCGAATGGACATATGAAATAATCATTGTCAAGAGATAAATATTCGTCAATGTAAACATCTGAATGTCAAGTCGAATGTGACACCAATATACTTTTTCTTCTTAAATAGATGCCTTTGGATAATTTGTTCCTCATTAGATTATAAATAGGTCAGTTTAAAGATTATATGAAGAAATCTGCACATTACAAAATTAACAAGAAATGATGAACGTACTTGGTTTATACTTACCATTTGGTAACTGACTAAAAATGAAATTATGGTAATTTGCATCAGAAATGGATGTTAGATTTCCGCCTGCTTTTGAGCAGTACTGATTTGCGTCAAACCATGATTTCTTTTCTCTGACAACCAAGAAACATTTGTTGTTGTATTCGATCCACCCCGATGGACAATAAAAGGTTTTAGCTGAAAATAATTATCAATGATGAAAGAGATCTTCATCTCATTTGTCCTTGTAACGAAATACATTTTGCAGCAGCGAGGAGCTTATAAAACGGATAACTTAAAGACAACGCGTCTTATATATCTTATACAAACACAGAGAGAGAGAGAGAGAGAGAGAGAGAGAGAGAGAGAGAGTGTGTGTGTGATGGATGTCTACGACAGGGACCATATACCAAGGAGAGGCCAGTAGTTCTTGCTTGCTTTCATTTTTCATTCGTTAAACATTGCAATCCGTAATCATCTAACAGCTTCTTTCCTTTTTTAATTACTTCTAAATATTTGGACTTCGTATAAATACCTGGAGGAAGTTTCGTCACTGACAAAGCAGTAGTTGTCACCGAGATTTGTTGATTTGGTACTGAAATTAAGATACAACGAATAAACATACATATGTAGTTGATTACAACATTACAAAGGCCTAACAATTTTTATTCTATTAGTTGTGCAATTTTGAATCAGGAATTTGAATTTAGTATGCTGAACAAATGAAATGTCATCACCATAAAAATAAGAAAGAAGTACATTCTGTTAGAGTCTACAAACACTGTTTTGATGGTTTACATGATGGTTGAAGTACATCCTTAGATCTGTCAGAGGAGGTTGGAAAAAGAAACGAGTCTGTCATGTTGGGTTTTAATGCTTCTCCAGCGGCTCCTTCAGACATAATCAACGTACGTATATACCTTCATTTTAATCTTACGCGGGGGTACGAGACAGAGATTTCTCAGAACAGGTAAATAGGTGGACTTTTCTGTCCGGGGTGAGAGAATAATTTTTTTTTTCAATTCTACTAGGTAGATAAGTATGCTGCTTTAGAGGATCTGGTTTTCAAAGTTTCTAAATAAATTATCCAATTTAAAGAGGGCTCACGAGTAATAAATATTATAAGAATGTGTATCTGGTATTCATTGTACTTTGAAATATTGGTAATGAATAATTTTGTTTCAATTTGTAAAATGTTAAACTAATTAATATATGAATAATGTTTCCCGTGTGATTTATTCACCAAGAAAAAAAGATCGTACCTTTCTTTTTGCACATATACGGGTGAAGCTGGTTGCAAGAGTTATCTGCCCATTGAACATATTTCGCAAAAATGCTGACACATTCCTGAAGTTCCATTACATCATTATCTGGATCGCCTGTGGAAATAAAAAACATCTGCTGTCGATCCATAATGCCATTAAGTGTTTTAAAAAACTTCCAAAAATATTTTAAGGGCGACTTAGAATTATTCAATTTTTATTTGGTAACAAGTTAAAATAATTCATGATGAAATTGTTAGAGGTTGTCATTGCCTTAAGTCCTTAACCACGCAATAAGGGAACGTAAATAGTATCAGCATGAAAAATCAACTTATCCCGGAGGAAATGTTATCAGGTACCCGGAAAGAGTCAGCATGCTCTTTGACCGTCGTGGTACATCGCGAAATCGTGCTAATTTCTTACAATAGTATATCTTTGGTTGATGATACAAAACGTAAAACGGGATGAAAACAGTCCATCGCAGTATAAACACATTCATACCTTTATTGTGAAAATTCACAAATCAATTGACTTATATTTGTGGCCAAAATTACCTATGTAAACACTAGCTAGCGTATGTGTAAAATTTGTGTGATATATCATCAAACGAATCCATAATAATGAAGTATCATGTTTGTTGTCGACTTATCATTACGCGGATTCTTTGAAAGGTTTCTTTCCCTGAACCTTCAAGCAAATCTAAATTCGTCATATTTTAAAAGCGCTTTACAAATTCTGGAGGGACCGCCATGGCCTAGTGGTTAGCGTGCTCGACTTCGAATCGAGAGGTCCGGTGTTCGAGTCCAAGCCCCGGTACGGTAGACCGTTCCTGTTTTTTCGGATGAGACACTAAAAACCGAGAACGCGTGTCACAGTAGTTGTTGGCACGTATAAGAATCCTCCCTGCTCTATTGTCATAAGTGCCGAGCGTAGGCTAAATTTTATCGCCATTCACCGGCACACGGTGACGTCTCCATATTAGTAACATATTCTTGAGTGGGACATTAAACAACACAACCAACCGCAAAAACCCAAAGTAGAAATGTGAATTTCATGTTTCTGTCGCCCACAGAAGAGAGTTTCGGTTGGAATCATAGAACATTCAATGTACAGGTCGGCATGCTAGCTATCACACAGTCACGGCCAGTTCATAATACCAGGGTGGTAATGAAAATATAGGTAGCAGTAATTACATTTCTTCATCTAATTGAGGCTTTCATGTATTTTGAACGCGAATATTTTCACTTGTTGTCAAATCCGCGATTTCCTGATGCAAACTTAAATCATTTTTACACGATGTTAACACCGAGATGATCTGTATTCAATAAAAGCAAAGATTCCAGTTGGTATCGAACCCTTGAACCCCGGTTTTCTGATTGGTATTCTCGCTTGCACGGAGCAAAACTAGTTCATAAACCACAAGCAGTAACTAAATGCATTAACGGTTGCGACTTTAATCCTTCCTCTACGTGTTTTTACCTAATGTTAATTTCCGTTGATGTGTGAGAATAAACACTTATTTTTACAATTGAGAAAGTGGAAGCCGGAGGGACATCACTTTCACGAAAATCTCCACGCGTGTATAGTCTAGGTTGACCTCATATGTTTATTTCAAATATTTGTGTAAACAGACTACAAAATGTAACGGAACAACAATTTGTTAGCATCTGAGATGAAAATTTTTATATGAAGGATTAACTATATTTATACCTGGAAACCAGTTATAGAAAGCGAAAGGTGTTCCATCTGACCAACTCCACCCTTCTCCGCTTCTAAGACTGTTAGCTCCAATCCAGATTGACGAGTACAGATAATATCCTTGTAGTAAACCTACAGATAGTCATATTAAAGATTCTAACGGTAAAAGCATAATATTATAGAATACCTATATCAATATTGATAAAAATTACTTTGATTTGTGGTCCTTTAATTTAATTTTTCATGTTTTCAATTTGAAGTCAATAAAGGTCGGGGAATACAGGTTAAGGTGTTTAAGTTATTGTTTCACGTATCACTCAAGATGAGTGTCGATTGATTTGATAGTGACGTATAATTGGAATGTTGGAGCTTGCTACATCCCACGATTACCACTTTTTGAGTATGATCTAGATCTAACACATCTTCTTTAGTCTGAAATTCATCTGTTAAATACAAACCTGTCTATGATTCATTTATTGAAGAATAATTGATATAATGTGTTCTATAAAATTTTAATTTAGTTATCAAAATTATTTTAAAAATCAATCTGAAGGGGTCATTTCTAAAAAGAAATTAGAATCTAGTACGTTCGTAGAGGTTGATTTCGACTTATATTTTGTTCTTTTTCTAAGTTATTTACTTTTTAAATGATGTTATTGATCTACAATACATTTCAATCGTAACCTATGATTAAATTCTTGCATTTATCAGATTTCTTTTTAAAATGGGTGATTTACAATCTGTAATATATATTCTAAAAATGTTCGAACCTAAGTGCTTGCAAAATTAAGTAGGCAAGGTTGTTTTGTGTTTTGAAAAGACTCATTACAAAGACGGATGACTTGAGAATTGTACTTGTATTTACAAATTTTCACACCTCTGGTTAAAAACGGTTAATCTTGGTTCCTCCCGACTGAGGAAGCCCGGACATTTATTCACGAATGTGATATTTCCGAATAAACGTGAAATGCATGTAAGTTGAACAATTAAACAACAGACATATCATTGCGTTACCTGCTATAAATGATTGCTCTTCCAGGCTTCCGATACTGACAAGTTCTGCGCCATCTTTTTTACAGGCTTCCTGTGCTTCCGTCCATGTTTCCTGACTAAAATCAACTTTGTAACAATATCCAGTATTTTGATTGTAGTCCCAATCCGAGCCGCAGGAGGAATTGTCCGATCCTATATTAATAACAGTGATTCATTATTTTTTCTGCGATGAGAATTAGAAGCATATGAACTTGGTTGAGATTTTGATGAAAAAAGTGGTACCTTTGCAGAAGACTAACTTTCGTTTTTTTAACATATTTGATTGAATGCTTATTGAATCATTAAACAAAATGTGACTTAGACCAGATAAGGCCCATTTATAATTCTTCAACTAACATTTTCTCTTTGGATGGTTGATTATTTTGTAGTTTAACTTCCCACTCAAGAATCAATTACACATATGGAGACGTCACCGTATGCCGGTAAATGGGGACAAATTCGGCCTATTCTCGGCATTTATTGTCATTGAGCAGGGAGGATTCTTGAACGTGTCAACATCTATGGTGACACGAGACGTCGATTTTTAACATCTTATCCGAAGGATTGGTAAAGCCAACCGCAGTGCGACAGAGATTTGAACTGTTACGCTCCGACAGCCTTTCAGGTTTCTTTATTTTTATATGTGCAAGTAATGGTACATCAACTAATTAATCTATTACCGTCAAGAAGAGTATCGGGCCATTCCACGTCTTCTGCGTCAACAACACACAGGACTGACAATGGTGTTGTACACGGTAAGGAATCGTACCACTTCCCAGCCGACTCTGCACGAAGTAAAGGAAACATAAAACGAGATCCTAGAAGGATCTTGACGCCCACCATCAATAGATCTTTAATAGACCTATGACTGACTGTTCTTACCCTTCTTACTCTTAGTTCTCTATATGCCTTCAATAACTGGACCTTCTATTTCAAGACCAAACCCCTTGGAGCTCCATT
>JACSZP010029950.1:0-16508 GCA_016161895.1 Pinna nobilis
GACCTGAATAGCAGAGACAAGATAGTATACCCCGTCCCTTTCGTTATCAGACATGCGATAAAAGCAACAAGTGCTGCGTCCGATTTGACTTCACGTTCTCAGGTAATATAAACTCAAGGATCGTAGCTCGAAGCAATGGGATCCCGAAACTATGGACGGTAACTCGTACTGTCTTTAAGTGACGAGTAAAGCTGGGGATGATTATCATGATTCTTTTAACAAATGCGGGCGCATTGGAAGCTCTTTTAGATTGGGGTGGCGGAACTGGAAGGGGAAGGACTGGGTACACCCTCTCGGATTACAACAAAAAATTGTAATGTTAAACTACAACATCTGCAGTTTTAATGACCTAGAGTTGTATAGTCGTAAATAATATCGATGATATAATAAGCACATTTCAGTTGTGGTCTTGTCAAATTAAGAAGATTTTCAAAATTGAGAATTGAAGTGTCGACATAAACTTATACTTTTTAAATTTTGTTAACGAATTGGTCACTTGAGTCACATCGTGAATATAAAGGTGGGTGGATACGGAGCGAGGCGTGAAAATTTTTGGAAATTTGTTATAAATTTTCTGACATTTTATACAAATATAACGAAAAAAATATTCTTTTGAAAATTTTAGGGGGGGGGGGCCTTGAATCCGCCACTGATTAAGATAACATAAAGACAGTCCAGAAACATGCACATTACAGGTTGACTATATAACTGATTGATTGTACATTGGTAATATGTAGATTAAAACCTTACTGATTTTAACAAAGTTATTTGAAAACAACAACATCAGAATGCGTGAAAATTCTATTGACAGCATATTTGGTGAGTTCGGTTAACGAAGGATAGGCGGATTTTCAACAGACTGTCGGCATACCCATGGGTTATAACTGTGCTCCTCTTTTTACTGATAAATTTCTTTATTTGCAAGAGGCTGACTTCACACAGGGGCTTTTCAAGAGTAATAACACGCGCTTAGCCTGCCCGATCCTTTAACTTCACATTCCGCGATATAGATGACGCTCTTTCATTAAATAATTCAAAGTTTGGTGACTACAGGATGCATGTTTATCGCATCTATTCGAAACGAGCATAAAAGAAAGAATGCCGCGGATAGGCCTACTGTCAGTTCTGCTTCATACCTTGATCTACACTTGGATCACTTGATCTTACCCGCAGTTCTAGTGGGGTTCGTGTTACACTATTTTTAGTTTCATGTTTTGACGTGTGAATTACTGTTTGTAGAATTGTCTCTTTTGGTTGGTGTCTTCAAGGTATGCCAACATTTGAAATTCCAGGTAAATATCATATAAAAATACATATGTATGTTGGTAGAGGTTGAATTTTATAGTCAAAGGGATTTTAGTTTTGACCACGATGTTGTCTGTTCTTTGATTTTTAATGACGTTTTGGTTTTTTCAGCTTTCTTTTTATCTTCTTTATTCTTATTTTTTAAAAAGTACTCGACATCTGTATCCCACACATCTATATTTTCTTTAGGGTTTTAGAAATTTGCGCTACCCAAATTGGAATATCTGGATTTCTTTATGAATAGATAAGAAGTGAAAACATCCGTGTTATACATAACAATGTATATGTACATTGTTCTTGCTACAATACTAGACATATCAATAGATTTGATAATAGCCACTGAATGATATGAAGATGTTTTCATATAAATATTATTTGAAATATTTACACCTATTTGAATATGTATAATGATTATAATACCATAGAACAATATATATTTTGTTACTTTTAAAAGCTAGATCTTGCGATATTCCAACCTTTTATAATAGGACAATTTCTGAAAGTGTATCTATAAGAAGGTAAACGAGCAATGATCGATCTCATAATTCCTATAAGAAATACAAAGATAAAGAGTCGGACAAACACATACCTCCTGGTATACCAGAGGTGGGATCAGGTGCCTAGGAGGAGTAAACACTCCCTGTCCACCAGTCACACCTGCCGTGAGCCCTATATCTTGATCGGTTAACGGATTAACTCGTAGTCATAATTTCGGCAGCATTCAACCCAATGACTAGTTGTATTGACAAACTAGACAGCTATACCGACCACACAATTTACGAAATGCCGAGTTTAACCTAGACTGTTGGAACTCCGGTAACATTAAGTTGTTTGTCAGTAGCGCGCCTTGATTTAACCAGAGATCCACGGATCTTGCAGCTCTACTGGTACAGATGGATACATGTTAAGCAATATAAATTATGACTTTAATACTATAGTCCTTAAAATGACCTTAAGAGGTCCAATAAGGTCAAACTTGATTTCAGACCAACTAAACTTAAAAATAAACACAGTAGTGGCTGGAGGAGTAGCGCTAACAAGATTTTACTGTTTTGGCCCCTAAAATGGCCCCTTTAGATTGGACAAGGCCGAATTTCATTTTAGACCAATTAAATGTTATGCTGAAAACATATATGAAGTCTAAAAGTGAATATGTAGTATGGTTTAGGAGAAGTAACAATAACAAGATTTACATGGTGCTAAATAGGGAAATTTGACAACGTCCAAAAAATGGCCCCTATTGGTCAAACAAAGCTGATTTTCATTATAGACCAACTAGACATTATGCTGAATACATTAATGGAAGTCCCATGTTTATATGACTTATAGTTCAAGAGGAGTAGCGATAACAAGATTTTATTGTTTTGGCCCCTAAACTGGCCACTTTTGATTTGACAAGGTCGAATTTCATTTTAGACCAACTACATGTTATGCTGAAAACATATATGAAGTCTAAAAGTGAATATGTAGCATGGTTTAGGAGGAGTAGCGATAACAAGAATTAACATAGAGTTAAATAGGGAAATTTGACAAAGTCCCTAAAAATGGCCCCTATTGGTCAAACCAGGCTGAATTTCATTTTAGACCAACTAGACATTATACTGAATACATTAGTGGAAGTCCCATGTTTATATGACTTATAGTTCAGGAGGAGTAGGGATAACAAGATTTTTTGTTTTGGCCCCTAAAATGGTCCCTTTCGATAAGACAAGGCCAAATTTCATTTTAGACCAAGAACATGTTATGCTGAAAACATATATCAAGTCTAAAAATGAATATGAAGTATGGTTTAGGAGGAGTAGCGATAACAAGATTTACATAGTGCTAAATAGGGAAATCTGACAAAGTCCCGAAAATGGCCCCTATTGCTCAAGCCAGGCTGAATTTCATTTCAGAACAACTACACATTATACTGAATACATTAGTGGTAGTCCCATGTTTATATGACTAATAGTTCAGGAGGAGTAGCGATAACAAGATTTTACTGTTTTGGTCCCTAAAATGGCCCCTTTTGTTAGGACAAGGCAAAATTTCATTTTAGACCAACTTCATGTTATGCTGAAAACATATATGAAGTCTAAAAGTGAATATGTGGTATAGTTAAGGAGGAGTAGCGATAACAAAGTTTACATAGTCCTAAATAGGGAAATTTGACAATGTCCCTAAAAATGGCCCCTATTGCTCAAGCCAGGCTGAATTTCATTTTAGACCAACTAGACATTATACTGAATACATTAGTGGTAGTCCTATGTTTATATGACTTATGGTTCAGGAGGAGAAGCGATAACAAGATTTTACTGTTTTGGCCCCTAAAATGGCCCCTTTTGATTGGACAAGGCTGAATTTCATTTTAGACCAACTGCATGTTATGCTGAAAACATATATGAAGTCTAAAAGTGAATATGTAGTATGGTTTAGGAGGAGTAGCGATAACAAGATTAACATAGTCATAAATAGGGAAACTTGACAAAGTCCCTAAAAATGGCCCCTATTGCTCAAACCAGGCTGAATTTCATTTTAGACTAACTAGACATTATACTGAATACATTAGTGGTAGTCCCATGTTTATATGACTTATAGTTCAGGAGGAGAAGCGATAACAAGATTTTACTGTTTTGGCCCCTAAAATGTCCCCTTTTGATGGGACAAGGCTGAATTTCATTTTAGACCAACTACATGTTATGCTGAAAACATATATGAAGTCTAAAAGTGAATATGTAGTATGATTTAGGAGGAGTAGCGATAACAAGATTTACATAGTGCTAAATAGGGAAATTTGACAAAGTCCCTAAAAATGGCCCCTATTGCTCAAACCAGGCTGAATTTCATTTTAGACCAACTAGACATTATACTGAATACATTAGTGGTAGTCCCATGTTTATATGACTTATAGTTCAGGAGGAGAAGCGATAACAAGATTTTACTGTTTTGGCCCCTAAAATGGCCCCTTTTGATAGGAGAAGGCTGAATTTCATTTTAGACCAGCTGCATGTTATGCTGAAACCATATATGAAGTCTAAATGTGAATATGTAGTATGGTTAAGGAGAAGTAGCGATAACAAGATTTACATAGTCATAAATAGGGAAATTTGACAAAGTCCCTAAAAATGGCCCCTATTGCTCAAACCATTTTGAATTTCATTTTAGACCAACTAGACATTATACTGAATACATTAGTGGTAGTCCCATGTTTATATGACTTATAGTTCAGGAAGAGAAGCGATAACAAGATTTTATTGTTTTGGCCCCTAAAATGGTCCCTTTTGATAGGAGAAGGCTGAATTTCATTTAAGACCAACTTCATGTTATGCTGAAAACATATCTGAAGTCTAAAGGTGAATATGTGGTATAGTTAAGGAGGAGTAGCGATAACAAGAAATTGTTTACGGACGGAAGGACGGACGGACGGACGCCGGACAACGGGGTATCGCATAAGCTCTGCTGGTCTATGACCAGTAGAGCTAAAAACTGATCACACGCAGAATAAGCTCGTGCGTATCAAATGAGTTGAGAGACACTAACACCTCCTAAGCAGGTGACAGACGAATATTGCTACATAAGTATGGAAAGTTGACGATGGTGATGCTGAAGTCATCGTATTTATCATTAAGGTGAGTTGCCAGTTTACCGTTTACATCAATGCTCAATAAGATATCTAAGAATGAAGCAACCATTGAAGGCCCTGTTATGTCTTTTATCTCGAGTTCAGTAACGAACTTGACAAGTGAATGAAAATGAGGGGCCTCCTTGGCCGAGTGGTTAGCGCTTTCGACTTCGAGCCGAGGGGTCCGGGGTTCGATTCCCACAGGCGCCACGCAGTGCTGAGCACAGGCAAAATTTGTCGCCCTTCACCGGCAATCGGTGACTTCTCAATATGAGTGAAATATTCATGAGTGGGACGTTAAACAACAACGCAACAACAACAATGAAAATGACTTGTTAATAGATGAGACGTCGTCGGTGTATCTTAATGTTTAGTCGAAGGCAACTTTTCCTCTCGCGTAGAAGCTTTTGATTAAAGTATGTCTCATATGAATATAAAAGAGTTTCAGCTAGTAGAGGAGCACAATTGGTCCAAAAAGGAATTCTAATGGACTGTTAGAGGACTCTATCACCAAAGACGAAGAAAATATTGCCAATGAGGAACTCTAGCATTTTTTAAATATCAACCATAGAGTACTTGTGCTTAGAATGAATCAGAGTGTTATTTAACAAAGTAATTTTTGAATGACTTATCACAAGATACGAATATTGTCTATTGTCAGTTTGTTGAAGAACCAACTGTCTATTCAGCCGAAAAGTCTAGTTTTCTTTGATTTGTTTTGAGGAATGGTCTTACGTGTTAAGTTTTTGAAAAGTCTTACATTTTGATTCTGTTGATTTGAGAATACAGTAGAGTCGGTCTATAACGAATCGGCATAAAACGAATTCAGTGCTATAACAAAGAGGAATAAAATCCCCCAAATAATTACTTTTTATCTACTTATGTAGTAAATTCTGATGCTTAAAACGAAGGATACCCATAACGAAGTTAAAAGTCACTCCCCTTTGACTTCGTTATAGACCAACTCCACTGTAGTTTTGTGCTTTAAAATTTACTGGAAGCTCTATTTAAGTTTTTAGAATCCACATCCGCACATCAAATTACATAGCTTGCTTGATAAGGGAATTAGGCATTGACAATTCGTTTGGTAACCCGACTTATATCCCTAAAGCACTTACAATAAAGGGAATCATTGCCACTCTTAGAGTATATACAATCTAGGCCTCTGTTTCATGTGAGAGCATAAAACATTTGACTTTTCAACTCTCTTAATTACAACCATTCCCAATTCTAATCTAAAAGAGAAGATAAAATAATTAGTTCATCTCTGTTTTGTGAAAAAGAATAACGAACGTAGACACAAATATCTCGCTACATGAAGTGATAAACCATATTTTGTTAAAAGCCACTCTGATTTTAACAAAAAGTTTTCTAAAGAAAACATCACCAGAATGCTTGAGTTTTTGATCGACAGCATATTTGTTGTGTTCGGTGAACGGGTTTTTCAACAGACTATCGGAATCCCAATGGGTACCAACTGTTCTCCTCTACTTGATGACATTTCTTTATTCATATGATGCTAATTTCATACAGGGACTGTTAAAGAATAATGGCAAGGACTTTCTGATACTTTAACTTTATGTTCCGCTATACAGATGACGTTCTTTCATTAAACAATTCCAACTTTGGTGACTATGTTAATCGTATCCATCAAATGAGCTCGAAATAAAGAACACCACGGAAACCACCAGCTCTGCCTCATACCTTTATCTACACTTGGATATTGACAATGAAGGACGTTTGAGAACAAAACTTTACGATAAAAGAGATGACTTCAATAACCATATTGTGAACTTTCCATTTTTAAGCAGCAATATTCCAGCAGGATCAGCCTATGCAGTATACAATTCTCAGTTGATACGATATTCTAGAGCACGCGTTTCCTATCAGGATTTCATTGATAGAGAGTTATTACTGATTAAAAAGTTTATTAAATAAGAGCTCCTAATGGTTAAATTGAAGTCATCACTTCGAAAGTTTTATGGTCGCCATCATGACCTGGTTGATCAACATGGTGTATCTGTAAAACAGATAGCGAGGGACATGTTCCCTTTGTCACATACCTAATCCCGTCCTTTTTCTCGTTTGTGACCATCACCGATGGTCAGATTGTGCCTTGTTCCCGTATTCGTCAATATGTGGCACGACGGGTGCCGCGCACAGAGCAGGAGTTGCTGACCCTTCCGGAGCACCTGAACTCTCCTCGAGTTTTGGTGTGGTTTGTGTTACTCTATGTTTGGTTTTACACGGCTTGTTGTGTCGGTTGCTTTTTTTGATATTGTCTCTTTTTGTTTTGGACATGGTTTTGTTTACCTTTTGATTTTTTTCATTTTGATTTTCCCCTTGGCATATTCACCTATTACTTTTTAACCACTTCTGGTATATGCTGTAGTACAGTAAGTTTTAAGTTTCTCCTTCACAATTTGTTAATATTTTCGTGAGGATTAAGGAGGTGCTTTGTAGAACATTTACAGGATCCAGTCATGTATCTTTGTTTGTAAGGGTTTTTGTGAAGTTTGGGTATCCAGTATAGGCGCGATACATTGTAATTGATATTCATGGTTCCATTTGACTGGTATTTTAAATGTGTTTAAAACGGAAGCACGATTTTGAAGAATTTCATCTTTGAAAGGGCAGTTGGAGTATATGTACGATTTTCAAATGTGGAGCTAATGTCAAGTTCATACAGAATGCGTTGTTGTTGTTGTTGCGTTGTTGTTTAACGTCCCACTCAAGAATCTTTCACTCATATGGAGACGTCAATTGCCGGTGAAGGGCGACAAATTTTGCCTGTGCTCGGCACTGCTGGCCGTAGAGCAGGGATGGTTCTTTAACGTGCCAACACCTACTGTAACACGGGACCTCGGTTTTTACTGTCTCATCCGAAAGACAGGGACGGCCAACTGCGGAGTGGCGCCTTCGGGAATCGAACCCCGGGCCCCTCGGCTCGAAGTCGAACACGCTTACCGCTCGGCCACGGAGGCCCCCCATACAGAATGCAGTTGTAATATTAAGCCTTACAAATAAAGACAATGTTGTTACAATCTTTTCCTCATTGTAAACCTATTAATTTCTTGAATCACTTATGGTTAACTAAAAAACAGAAGGATAAATGCTACGTGTCTAATGCGTGATGTAATTGTTCCTTTTGTACTTTTAATCCGTTCTGATAAAGCATCAAGTTCTTCGTTTTCGTATTTAGCCCATCATTTGGCATACTCCGCGACAGAATTCATTATTGAAATGAATATCTGTCGCCAATTGAAAGACAAAGGTTCTCAACATAACCAGTAAAGACATGTCCAGCTAGATTGTACCCGATAGAAGATAAAGGACAAGAACACGTAGGTTGAGTATGTATCAGATGGTCTATATCCAGGTACTGTAAAGTTTGTTTGTAACTAAAAAGTTTGAATACAATAGTAGATATGTATTTGAAGGAAATGCATGGATTTGAACTTGAAATACGCCGGAATACAAGACAAAACTTTTCTATGACGAAGAATTTAGCTGATGCTGTCGATATCAATGGTTTTGTTTGTAAACTTGATTTTAGGGAACTGGTGGCATGATTGGGTAGGAATTACATCCATAATCCTTTTTTGCTTAAAAATCCATGATGGGCAACATCCATTATCATTGGATTAAATCTGTACATGTATTATGTTGTTAAAAATATCCAAATAAGGACTAGTCTTGGCCTATAAAGTATTCATAACTTTCAGTCGTACAGAGTACAGGTTCGTTTGAGTATGATGTAGACTTAATTGTTTGTAAATGTAAGGCAAAAGTGAATCAAATGTGACATCGTGCATATTTGGTCTTTTATATGAGCGATGTCAATGACTGCGTTAACATCTTGTGTACTAGCAAAAAGTGACTTCACATTCAAGCTATTTCTATGTGGGCTAGTCAAAGTATCTACAGCTATTCATCCTCTGGTTAAATTTTAACCGTCGGTTAAATGTAACAAAGGATTGAAGTAAAGCCAAAAATCGATTTTGTTTAGAAATTTATGTTTAAATAAAACATTTGGTTAGACAATCAATCAAATTTCTGAAATTTTACCAAGCTCTGAGAAATACTATATTTCTACAAGCCTTGGTAATATTTGAACCTAGTTTAACTTTAACCAACTGTTGAACTGTTGAACAATTGGGCCCAGGTGTCAAGGAGGCGTCAGCACCCCCTAATAGCATGTCATCACCCGTTTAACAGTTCCATGCGTTAGTTAAAGATCTGATTCGAAGTTTCAAGAAAACAATATCCTCAGTATGAAACACCGACAATACTTGGAGGCTTTCTCGACTTCAGGCCAGAGAGGGGGTGTGGTCGTAGGTTCAAGCCATGGCGGATTGAGGCGACTGGTTTTTCTTGTATATCGGTTGAGATAGGAAAATCTAAGGTACCGTGTTATTGGAGGTGTAAGGAAGTCAGGGAATCCTCTTTACTCACTGGCCTTGTGGCGAGCATAGACCAAATATGACGCCCTTCATCGGAATACCATGATGCATTATGAAACAATTTCTTTTTAGAATATAAAAAACAACACAACAAAAACAATACCATTTAATTTTTTTTATTTATAGATATGCATCTGGACTGAAACATTATTGTGCAAAATGAATGAGATAATGTAAGTATTTATACATGTACTTATTTGTTACTTAAAAACACAAATAAAGAAAGTGGATGAGACAGTAAAAACCGAGGTCCCGTGTCACAGTAGGTGTTGGCACGTTAAAGAACCCTCCCTGCTCTACGGCCAGCAGTGCCGAGCGCAGGCAAAATTTGTCGCCCTTCACCGGTATATGAGTGAAATGTTCTTGAGTGGGACGTTAAACAACAACGCAACAAATAAAGAAAGTACATGTATTAAGTTTTTTACTACTCTTTACAATGTTTAAAACTCCTAAATCCAGGTGTGGTAAATGGCCAGGTGAATGATGGCGCATCCATTGTAATGTACTATTATAGCAGTATTCCAAGAAATTCGGAAACTAAGAACCCTTACTACAGATACTCATATTGATCCATTAAGTCGGATGCTTCGAACTGGGTTCCAAGCCCCCCCCCCNNAGCCCCCCCCCCCCCCCAAATGCATATTATACACATATAGTTTCATTTAACTTTTTGCTTTAAAAAGGATGAATGAAAATTTAAAACCCTTTCATTTACCCGTCCAAGCAAATGATTAAAACATACTCCTAGACACCTGATCCCACCTCTGGTATATTCAGCGGCCAATGTTTGTCTAGCTGTTTATTTGTATTCGCTATTGGAGTTATGTTTTTGATCGTTATTTGTTACCTTCTCAAGTTCAGGATTATTAGTTCTGTCTAATTATCTATAGATTTTCATTACGCTCGTTTTCTTATCATCATTTTCGCAGGCATATCTGTCAAGAGACCATCGGATACTGCCGATGAACACTTGTTAAACCACCATCCGAAACCCATTTGTGACGCACAGTGTTTGTTGATTCCTTGGTCATATGCTGAAAACTCCATTCCGTTACTTTCATTGAGAAATTCTGTCTCAAAATATGAAAAAATAAAGATATTAATTAAAAATAAATAGACCAGACTGTCGCCTAATGCCCGCGGCGAGAAAGGACACACTTATGGACCGTTTTATGATGGTACTCGTATTTAAAAATAATGGACTCCTTTACCCGAAATCCACAATGACGCAAGCTATCTAGATTATTCCTAGAGTCACAATTCGTCTCTGACCACAAGCATGTTTCTTTTTCACGACTCAAAATTGCTGAATATGTATGTATTCTTGAAGTCTGAATCAACATTTGCATCGAAAGAAGGGCCGGCGGAACCGCTGGGGTCAGGCCAATAATTTTGTCAGAATTTAAAAATGAAATTTGCCAATTTTTGCAGTTTATTACATAGATTAATTAATCAAAGGATTAAACAAAACAATTCTTCTAAACAATACATTCTATAAGAACAGTAATATAGAGGAAAGCATGACTTGTTTATTGAAAAATAGACTTGTAGTTTGTGATATAAATATTCATTACTGCTCTATGACTGATCAGTTATAAATTCAAAGTTATGCAAAGACAAAGCATTTCATCTTAGTGGGCATCTGTGCGGTGTTGTGTACAAGTTTTAATTCTAGATGTTATAAAAATGAATATTGTCTGTAAAGAATGTTAACGTTTGTAGTAATTGTTTTATCAATAATGTAAAATGCATCAAGTTAATAAACTTTTCTGCAGGTTGACTTGTCATTACATGTTTTAACTTAATATTATACATGGTAACTTGGCGATGACTTCAGAATTATATATAAATCTTACATGTTTCTGAGGGCTACCGTTCATTGGGGATCTACATTACTATCCCCCATTTCAGCATTTATTCAATTGATTGGTTAGATGTAACAACTGGTCATTTCCTGTGCCACAGTATTGTTAAACGTGTTACACAAAATGCAAATACAAAAAAAAAAAGAACTCTTCGTTGTAATACAGCTACATGTACCTAAATATAAAACATGAGAAAGTTGAACAGAACGCATTGGAATAAGGGACCGGGTAGTTATACAGAAAATCTTGGGCCGCCGTGGCCTAATGATTAGTGTGTACAGCTTCTGATAGTAAGTTAAAGAACTTTCCTTGCTGGTCATAAGTGCCGAGCATGGGGAATTTTTTTCGCTCTTCAACGAAACACGATTTCCATATAAGTGAAAGATTCTGAAGGGGGACAATAAATAAAAATACAACATCAACGTCAAACATGGGTAAACATTTCCAGAAAATGTACAGTGGAACCTCACCTCAAGACTACCTCGCTTAGGAGACCACCTCACTAATCAGACCGCTAAATTACACAAAAAGTCAGTCTGTTTTTCACTTTTCAGGCATAAATCAACCTCACTTAGGAGACCACCTCACTAATCAGACCACTTGTAGCCAGTCACTTGGGTGGTCTTAATAGCGAGGTTCCACTGTATAATAATTATATTGTGATTTAGCCCGTACATATATATGTTAGACCTTGTGATAGATTAATTTATTAAACAGAGGTAAATTTGTTAAGCATTTAGTCAGTATGTAAATACAGTTGTTCTCATTCAGTATCAATGTCCGCGTATCCCCACAGTTCGTTTGTCTTTTTTATTTTAATTTTACTCGATTGTTTTTGGATTTTTGTTGCTGATTATGACATAATACAATCGAATACCGAATTTTCGTTTATTCACTTTATCCGTTTATTCATATTAAGCCTCATACTAGCTGAATATAATCTGACATATGTTTTCCATATATCCACATTTTGAAATTTGATAGATATACGAAAATTAAATAGATGTTTTGAAAAACACAAAATGAGAGAGAATGCTTTATAATAGTCGAGTATCGAGTTTATCCGTATTGCCGTCTAGAGTCCGAAAGAAGATGTTCCGCGAGCTATTTGTTTCACATATGCAATTCCGATATATGAGCCGCAATTAGATTGAACATTGTCTTTCATTTGAAGTCTCTGAAATCGAATTTCCTATTATAAAAGGATTCTTTAATTACTAGTAGTGTGGTCTCCATTGAGACGCCTATTATGTATTGGATCACGATCCTCGTACTTGGTCAGACTCCACTAATGATAAGGGGCAATTTGGTTGATTAAGAAGGTGTAGGGAGAGGGGGGCTACTAATGTGATGTTAGATTTAACATTGTCTTTATTTTGAAATCTTTGAAATTTAATTTCGTATGAAACCGATTATAAAAAGGATAGGATTCTTTAATTAGTTTGGTCTCCATTGAGACGCTTATTATGCATTGAATCACGATCCTTGTACTTTGTTGGGGCAAATAAAATGTTACTATCAGTGAACTATCCCAAGCCGGAAACGTTATATAATTATTCCGGCTGAACTCGAAACCCGGCTATTGTCACTGGAATTCCGAAATAAAGCTTAAAAATTAAACATCGTCAACTTTAGATATACTGACCTCCTACTGGGCTTATTTGGAGTACGTAGTTCTCTGTTTCTTTACTCATAGAGAATTGGTCGTACTGAACAATAGTGCCATCACTTCTTTCTATGTATATTTCGTGGTCTTCTCTTCGGGTTATATACTCAATATACCAATTTCCTTCAAGAATTAAAATGATATCGTAATCAATAAAATATGTACATGCGTAAACGCTTGTATATCTTCGTTAACAACTGACAACCAGTATATCCAGAAAGATATCGAAGATTTTATGAAAGGTAATTGAAACAGTTTATGATTAAAACGTCATGTAAAAAGTAGTCTGCTCTATTTTGGTATAAGCATGACCTACATTTTTATGCGTATTCATATATGTAAAAACCGAGGTAATGTGTCACAGTGGTTATCAGCGTATTGTCCATCTCTAAGTCTATGACACTAAGTGAAGTGTAAAGTTCTGAATTTGAAGCCCTTCATAGGTATTTGGTAAAAGCTCCATATTAATGAAAGATTCTTGATTCGGACTTAAAGCAGGACTCACTCTGTAGGAGCCAAATTAGCCATTGACTAGTTTTGGGGGAATTTGGATAAAATTATTGCAATTGACTTATTTTCTGGCAAACAATTTTACGTTGCTGTGTCAAACGGGTATTTTTTGACTGGTCTCATATGTCCAAATAAGTGAGACCTACCTGTTAATACACATGTATAATATACCAATAAAAGTCGAGAAATAAAAGAGAGATGATTCAGAATGTATTGGTTATCTTGCCTTAAGTGGCTAGCAGATGTAATAATCAAAAATAATTCACATACTGGAAAATGTTCATTCGCTACTAAAATTATTCAATTGCTAAAACATATCTTGTTTGGCTGATTTTTTGGCTAAAAATTTTCTGAGTCCAGGGTGAGCCCTGCATTAAGCAACTTGATCCAAAAAGTTGATACTTCTGGTACGTTGCAGTATGACGGGGTCAGTGTGATCTGCAACCGTTCTATCCTAAATTAATCTAATTAAACTAATTAATATTTAATCTTTCTGGATCTTGAAAAAGAAGATCTTGACCATATAGTGTATTTCAAAGTATTATACATCATCAGATGACTGTGTATCCAATGAATATTCCATAAAATGACTCGCAGAGTCATTTACACTCTACCATATAATACTCTGGCAAGTTATGTTCAACTACTTGAAATATGGGTCAACCGTGACCTAGTGGTTAGCGTGTTCGACCTCTGGTCGAGAGGTCAAGAGTTCGAGCCCGAGCTGTGGATGGCTGTACCTTTCTTTCGGATTTTTGTCGCCCTTCACCGGCACAGGGTGACGTCTCCATGTAAGTGAAAGATTATAAAGTAGGACGTTAAATAAAAATACCACCAACCAACTGAAATTTGGAAAGAATTGGATCTATCACAGTATTTTGTTGGTCTGGAATAATTGTAAAAAATTCAAAATGATGATCAAAATCTTGTTTGTCGGTAATTATCATCTACCAGTAGATGGTTGAAAACTTGCAACCAAGAATAGCATCTGACGTCCTACCTAGCCAGTAATTACTCTCCACGTTACCGAATCCAGAGTGGTACTCTGTCCATGTTTTATTCCAATCAAAATTTGTTCCGAGTTCGCTGTGTTGAATCACCTGTATTATGAATAAGCGTGTTTATGAGTAAGTAACTAAAGTTCGATCATACGAGTAAGTGAGTTCACTGTCTTCTGTAAATCTATAAAATTTTGCGAAATTATATCATTTTGGCGAATTGGTGGTCTCACATTGTAATTCCAAATGTTTTAGCGACCGTAAAATTAGCGAAATGTTGATCATATTAAACATGACTTATTATATCCCTATGGGCTCTTCGGTAAGTAATTAACGTCTTTATCAGAAATTATCATTCATGAAGAACATATTCTGGTATATAGGATCACCTCAGCCATATGGCAAATTCATGTTCAATTTCCTAATTTGCATGCTGGCCATGTTTGATGCCACATAGGAATCAATTTCTTAACATAGAGTAAATTTGTATGGGGAGCTAATATTAAATAGCTGATATCAAATAGAAAATTCTCGTCATTCTGTCGTTCAAATTTGTCCGGTTAAAAATAGAAACTTTACAACGATTTGAATAATTTTAACGAAATTTTATTTCTGTCATTTTAAAGTCGAAAATTGGAAGCGGTGATGCCCATTCTTTCAAAGTTAACAAAGTAAAAAGAATTGTCAGTTGTCCCTCTTTAACACTGCTAAACAACTGGAAATCTTGAAAACTGAATTTTTCCTGTTCCTCTCTCCGACAGTTTGAGTTACCAACTTTCTGGCTGACCAAATTGATTAAAATAGAAGGAAATTAAGTCGTGTCATATTCTAATAAAAAACAAAATAGATATTTTGATAATGGTACCCGCCGTAATGCCTTTGATGATAGCAAAGTTTTTGTCGGTAAAATGTCAGATGTTGACCTCTGACGGAACTGTTACGTCATATGAATACATTACGTACATGAATAAATTGAACTCTATTTTGCCATATATGTATATATCCATGTCTATACATGCAATTTTAAATGCTGGACGAAAGAAGCATGTACAGGTAAGATAAAAAAAAAATGAATTATCAGTGTGTAGAATTTTTTCCCCTAAAGGTACCAAACTAATTAAATAGGAGAATAATAGTTTCACTAGCGCTGTAAAAATAAAGAATGAAATAATTGAATTCTTGCTCGAAATCACATTTGAACGTTTCTATTAACTTGACAGCATATTTTATGTTTGAGAATCTTTAGTGACTGTACTGTCAAATTCCCGAGAGTGTGGTGAATGCCATTACCAATGTTAGTCATTATTAGGGATGACAATTCATCATTCATGGTATTGACACAAAACAAGTCATAATTATACACTTGAATGGTTGTATCCGTGTACCATATTCATTTTAGTTAGTATATGGCGGACAAAGGGCACCTTTAACGTTGATATCCAATGAAAAAATAATGATTTGCACTGGACGTGAGTGGTATTTTACGTGTAACTATTCGATTTCTAATTATTAAATTATACCGGATATTGATATTGCTCGCAGTAAATTGAATACCCCGAAAGAAAAAACATCCTCGAGCCTGCCAATCTATGTGTTATATCGTTATGCATTAAACAAACAAAAGAATATGAAATTGTTATCAACTTAATTGAATATAATTCTAGTGGGATTTACTTAGCATCATCTTACAATGTAAATTTCTCATATACTGTGGAGCCTTATTAATCCAGACTCTTTTGTTCCCAAGTAAATGTTCGAAAAAATAATGAAGCGTCCTTGTAACTGAAACGTATAATGCTCAATTTGAAAATTCTTTATCCAGGAAATTTCGTCCGGAAGTTGGAGTATCTGGATTATTGGCGTACAGACTCGACTGCATTTCAATTTACTTTGAAATGTGCCTATAACTACAGAGTAACCTGCCTAACCGATCCATTGAATTAAACCTGTCTTATATGATCTAAGTGTGTGGTGTTCGATATACATCACCTGAATTAAGAGACCACCTTTCATATGTGATCCTTTTTGCTTCTTCCCATGGACGGTCTCTTAATACAGGTTAGACTGTCATAAAGAATGTTTTTCTTTTGTATATAT
>JACSZP010029956.1:0-20072 GCA_016161895.1 Pinna nobilis
TTTACTTTATTTACTGCCCAACCACGGACAAACATCATAACATGACTGTCTCTGATATGTCTCTGATGCTACATGAACAAGCTCTTTTAATCATATGCTAAATCAGGGCTATGTTGTAGTGGCCTCCTTTAGCCCGTAATACAACTAGCTTGGGGAATTAGCTCAAACGGATAATTATCAATAAAAGTCCACAACACAAAGATTAAATTTCCAATTTGTATTCTAGTCCAAAAACATGATTCAAACAATAAGACTGCAACCTAATCTCCCAATGTACAATGTAATTCACAATATCCCTATCCTTTACACTCACTAATTTAACTGTCTGTCTGCTTCTTCACTACTCTCTTATCTCTCATCCATCTTCCCTTATATAACTCCAGCTTGGACCTCATTGAAGACACCCATTCCTTCTAACATATTTCTCTCACCAGCACTCAATCAGTGTTTCTCACACTACAAACATTTATGCCTTACAAAAATACTATTTAACCTACAATCACCAAACTTACACACATAACTCTAACAAACTTCCTCTGTCTCTCCATATAAAATTCAAACATATATTCTAAGTTAAACCTATATAATTTAATCTTTAATTAGTTAATTACTGCATTATTTATCTAATTTCTGACTTTAACTTCTAATAACTTTTTAGTACCAAACAAGATCTAAATGAAAATGAGAAAATTAAAATCTTTATAATTTTCTCTTTCTATACATATAAAATACTTCAACATACTGAAAAGGTGTTATAGTTATCATTAATTATAATTACACAAACAAAACACACAAGTATAAACAAATATGGATTGACCCTACACAGCTGGCCACCTGTACCACTGTGCTGTCCAGTGTCTCCAAGGTAACAGGAGCAATGAAACATGACTAATCCTACTGGCTACTATACACACCATATGTACACTGATGAGGGCTCTGAGATATAAACAATCATGTAATTACACTATAACACTTCCAATTAGAATTTGCATAAGGAGAGGTGATATTTGATTTTAATGCCAAACAGCCTAATTATAAAATCTCAATAACCTGCTCTACTATAGCTATGTTTGTGTGTGCTACATGTAGGTAACTGTCTCATTTACATACGAGTTGACCTATCAACCCAGATCTGCACCTGCTGATGACAGGTGTTCTGGTGTGTGTATGGCGACCATTGATAAGATGCCCACCATTGATAAGATGCCCATCGTTTTATGACCCTGGATAATAATTAAGCAGGAACATGTGTCATGTAATCAGTGAAGCCATGGATTGTTTGGAGATTTGCAAACGTGAAACCATGCTGAGTATCTACTTGTGTACTGTGAAGTGTTTATTTGTACGGATCAGTGCACATGTCAAAGATGACAGATTTGTTTCAGGACCGGCTTACCGGTACCTCATTTACTACCGATTTGTTGTAAAGGGAAAAAAAAGAAAGAAAGAATGAAAATAAAATGTAATTAAAAAAAAGATAGATGTAGAGACATTTTTATATATTTATTCTGATAACGAAGAAATAATTGTAACACTGTAACGATGTTGTAAATGTTGACTGCCATCCACCATGGAGCATTTTCTTCAGAGTTTATACTATAATATTTTGTATACCCGCTAGATAAGTCGCACCCCAAACCTTCAAATCAATATTTTTAGCAAAAACATACGTCTTATCTATGAGTATATACGGTACATATGCCTGAAAGATCAACTGTCAATCTCAACGCCAGAAATGTTCAAATGATTAGAATATTAACTTTTCAGTATAAAATATATATGTTCACTTGCCTGAAGGGTCAACTGTCAATCTTTAAGTCAGATATGTTCATAAAATCCAAAGCCTAAATTGTGAACTGTTCATTACTGCAACTAGAAATGTTCTTATACATGAAGGGTCAACAGTTGATCATAAAACCAGAAACAGTCAACTTCACTTTTAGGGAATGCCTCAGGACAGTGAAATCACTACGTTATATCAATATTTAGTTATTTCAGATTTGACACATACTTATAATTTAAAAACACGGGACTCCAATATTGTGTTCGATGTTTCCAGAAATTCATTGTTTCCTACTTTCATATTTTGGGAGTTTTTTTGTTTACCGTATGTTCAAGTGTCTGAAAGACACACCTCAAATATGTTTCCATAAAGCCTGTTGGTGCCTTTTGTGTTCAGCTTAAAATTCTTTTGTGGGTAGTGACTTAATAACAGTCGGAATAAAGGGGCTAATAACTGTAAATAATAACTGTTTTAGACTTAACTAGGCCGTGGTATAGGTAATGAACTGCCTAAATGCGATGGTCAAAACATATCAGGTTCAAGATTACTTAAGATACTGGCATGAAAAGGGAATAACTGAGCGGCACGATGATAAGCTAATTAGGTGAAACTGGTCATCCAAGTAAACTTTATTTCCTCTACCGACTGCCAAATAAAACGACAATCTCTACCTACGTGTCGTTGTTACTTATGCAGTTTGGGTTTGAAAATTAAACACATATATCTTTATCAGAAAATTCGCTGATTTATCAAGTTTTTTTCGGAATGCCATGTTAAACGCCGTCGGATTCAGTGACGTGTTGTTTCTTTATATTTATATTCGATACAATGACAAAATCACCGAGGGACAAACATGGTCGTTATAAAGAGGGTTCACTGTATCATAAGACCAGATATGGTCAAGTGGCTGAAAGGTCAACAATATATAATAAAACCAGATATGTCCAAGTGTCTGAAAGGTCAACAGTTGATCATAAAACCAGATATGTGCAAGTGTCTGAAAGTTCAACAGTATATCATAAAACCAGATATGGTCAAGTGCCTGAAAGGTCAACAGTATATCATAAAACCAGATATGCGCAAGTGTCTGAAAGGTCAACAGTATATCATAAAACCAGATATGGTCAAGTGCCTGAAAGGTCAACAGTATCATAAAACCAGATATGGTCAATTGACTAAAAGGTCAACAGCATATCATAAAACCAGATATACACAAGTGCCTGAAAGGTCAACAGTATATCATAAAACCAGATATGGTCAAGTGCCTGAAAGGTCAACAGTATATCATAAAACCAGATATGGTCAAGTGGCTGAAAGGTCAACAGTATATCATAAAACCAGATATGCACAAGTGACAATGACAAAATCACAGAGGGACAAACATGGTCGTTATTAAGAAGGTTCACTGTATCATAAGACCAGATATGGTCAAGTGTCTGTAAGGTCAGCAATATATCATAAAAGCAGATATGTTCAAGTGCCTGAAGGGTCAACAGCATATCATAAAACCAGATTTGTTCAAGTGCCTGAAAGGTCAACAGTTGATCATAAAACCAGATATGGTCAAGTGCCTGAAAGGTCAACAGTATATCATAAAAGCAGATATGTTCAAGTGCCTGAAGGGTAAACAGTATATCATAAAAACAGATATGTTCAAGTGCCTGAAAGGTCAACAGTATATCATAAAACCAGATATGTTCAAGTGCCTGAAGGGTCAACAGTATATCATAAAACCAGATATGGTCAAGTGCCCCAAAGGTCAAAAGTAACATAAAACCAGATATAATCAATTGACTAAAAGGTAAACCATATATCATAAAACCAGATATGGTCAATTGACTAAAAGGTCAACCATATATCATAAAACCAGATATGTCCAATTGCCTAAAAGGTCAACAGTATATCATAAAACCAGATATGGTCAATTGCCCGAAAGGTCAACAGTATATCATAAAACCAGATATGCACAAGTGCCTGAAGGGTCAACAGTATATCATAAAAACAGATATGGTCAAGTGGCTGAAAGGTCAACAGTATATCATAAAAGCAGATATGTTCAAGTGCCTGAAGGGTCAACAGTATATCATAAAACCAGATATGGTCAATTACCTAAAAGGTCAACGGTATATCATAACATCAGATATGGTCAAGTGCCCAAAAGGTCAACAGTATATCATAAAACCAGATATGGTCAGGGCATGAAAGGTCAACAGTTGATCATAAAACCAGATATGGTCAATTGACTAAAAGGTCAACAGTATATCATAAAACTAGATATGGTCAAGTGCCTGAAGGGTCAACAGTATATCATAAAACCAGATATGGTCAAGTGCCTGAAGGGTCAACAGTATATCATAAAACCAGATATGGTCAAGTAGCTGAAAGGTCAACGGTATATCATAAAACCAGATATACACAAGTGCCTGAAAGGTCAAAAGTATATCATAAAACCAGATATGGTCAATTGCCTGAAAGGTCAACAGTATATCATAAAACCAGATATGCACAAGTGTCTGAAAGGTCAACAGTATATCATAAAACCAGATATGCACAAGTGCCTGAAAGGTCAACAATATATCATAAAACCCGGGCTGGGCACCATAAAACTTTAGAATTTACTTAAGTCTGAGAATCTAGTCTGTCAGCCAATCAGAATTCAGGAGGAGCTGGATTTGAGAAGTTTTTCAGACTTAAGTAAATGCAAAAGTTTTATGGTGCCCAGCCCAGATATGTTCATGTGCCTGAAAGGTCAACAGTATATCATAAAACCAGATATGTTCAAGTGCCTGAATCAACTACAGTATTTGCTCTGTTTTTTTAAGGCCACACTTACAATATATCTCAGTATATGGAGGCGGCCAATATTTACTGGTGGAGGAGAGATCTCAAGTTACAAATGTAACCGGGAGGAGACTGTTTATCATAAAACCAGATAGGTTTAAGTGATGAAAGCAAACTGATAATTGTAAACACAGAAATATTCAAATACTTAATTGTAAAGGTTCAACTTTTCATAAAAAAGGGAGATATGTCCATTTGCTTGAGGGGTCACCTGTTAATCTTAAAACCAGTTATGCTTGTATGTCTTAATGGTCTACTATTTATCATACAACAGATCATCGAGAGACTGGCAAAGGTCATTGTATTAACTTTATTAATTTATTGACAGACTGTACTGCAACAGTAACAATATAAGATATTAAGCTTGCAAGGTTTCAAAATTCCAATCAGGAATCAGTATTTGCTTGATTTGAGAACATTTTCAGACTAAAGAAACTTCTTTAGTTTTATGGTGCCCAGCCCAGGGGCATGCAAGGGCTTCTTGGTGGGGGTCTTAGGGCAAAGCATCCTGAAGCTGCTGGTTTTTACATTTTTAATACCTTCAAATTCTGTAAAATATCACACAACACCAAGGCTTTGTTATATTTCTGTGAAACAAGTCTGAATACTCTTATTACAAGTACATGCATAAATACTGAGAAATGTTCTGATTAACTAGCCTATACGATATACATTGTTCTTAACTTAGATGCTAGGTCACAATACTATAGAAGTTATCAATGATTTCCTCCTGTTGATGCTCAGTGATCAGTTTACAGAGGAAATGGCAGAATAATTTGTATTAGTTTTACTCCTTTGATATTTACACTTTACTCTTGTGTCGTGATTACTGCAGTGCTGAGTACTGAAACAAGTCTTTAAATGCTAGCAAATATCAAATTAGAAATACCAGCTATTCGCTTTCTTCAGGAATTTATTCCCCATTTCAATATCTTTCTTCCAAGCATTTCAATTTCCACTTGGTTTTTCCACCTTTTTCCTAATTCTTTCTTACTTTCATATGCATTCATTTCCAAGATGCAGGAAGTTTAAAGAAGGAACCCAGATTACTCAACTGGTGGCTAATACCAGAAATAAGGAAATAATTTCTCAATCAGTTTATTTGACTGGTTGACAGTATGAGAAATATAACCAGTGCAAAACATGCACAAATGTCTCACTTGTAAACAGAGGTTACGTCTAATAACATCGTGGTTTCAGGTAAAACTGGTATGTCATTGAAAGATTTAAACCAAAATTTCCAAATTTTTCTGTCAACTTAACCTTTACCCGATGACTTTGGAAATTCCACACAATAGAACTCGTCACTCTATAAATTTTCAACATTTTTAAAATATAATTTAGATAATTCAGAATTTTTTTAGTATTGCCTATGTAATATCTCTACTAATATGTTAGTTACAGGCATAATAATCACATGGAAAATGTCAAACAGACCAATTTAATGATGTTTTTTTTTTCTCAGTGAGAGGTGACAAGGCTGTTAAAATGTACCAGGTTCAGGTTTTCAAGTTTGAAAACGAGAAATTGTCTTGATTTAGCACAACAAAATGAAATATGTCCCCTTCTACAAAATGAAAGAGTATTGTGGTGTCTTTTACAATGTTTAGTGCTAGAGAAATATTTTACAAATTGATGTTTGTTCCGATTGACACACATGTTTAATACTCGAAGGGTCAATCCTTATAATTTTTGTTCTTAGCACATCGTCTTGATGTCATTACCATATATAGCAAGTTTCATCATTTATTTTAATTGCATAGATAGTTATGCTGTAGGCAGTAACTTTTTAACAAAGAGCAATAACTCTGCAATTAAACGGCCAATTCCTGAAATTTTTGTTCATCACTCATCATCTCAATATCATAAGCATGTATACCAAACACTATTATTCTATCTCAAATACATAGATAGCTATTCTCTTGACATTAACTTTTTTTTGACAAAGGGCAATAACTCTGCAATTAAAGGGCCTATCCCAATAATTTTTGTTCATGACACATCGTCTTGTTGTCATAACCATATATAGCAAGTTTCATTATTTTATCTTAACAGGGTTGGAAATAAGCATTTGCCCGTTCGCCTGAGGCGAATAAAATTGTTAATGGGCGAATAAATTCTGTATGTCATTCGCCGGGCTAGCCAATAAATCTTAGGCCTACTTGTTTTGCCCCAAGGACTGGAAGATGAACTAGTGAAGCACTCATTATTTATTTTCTCGTTTTAAAGCATGTTTGAGACATAACTCGGAAGTCAAAGGGGGAAACCGATACTCCCTCTGCAGTAGTGACCTAGATTTGAAAAGCACATGTTTACGATTTCTGTCATTTATAAACAAATGGCTGTACCTTGCCAGAGTAAAATTCATATTGCTGACAAAATGAATCCGCATCTACAGCAAAATACATCTATGAGATATTTTATATTATAGTGTTAAATACTGATAAAAAGTGATATTAAAATTGCAGTAATTGACTGATGGTAGTTTTTTTCTGTTTTTTTCTGTTTTTTTTTTTTCAATTTTAGCGATTTTATATGTATTACATTATATGGACTCAATCACTTTGATACGGGCTCATGTTTTTCTTATCCTATGAACCAGGTTGGCTAAACAAATTTTTCCATGAATTTCCAATCCTGCTTAATTGCATAGATAGTTATGCTGTGCACAGTATCTATTTATCAGTAAAGTAAAATATTATATGAAAAATTACAGTATCAGGCAATAATTCTGAAATTCAAGGGCCGATCCCTGAAATTTTTATTCATGACTCATTGTCTCGACATCATAACCATTTAAACCAAATACAATAAATCGATAGCTATGCCCTAGACAGTAACTTTTATACAGAGGGCAATAACTCTGCAATTAAAGGGCCAATGCCTATAATTTTTGTTCATGACATATCGTTTTGATGTCATTACCATATACAGTGAACTCTCGTCACAACGGTACTCGTTTTACCGACAAATTCGGCTACTGGCAAAACTTTATGTTGAACAAACGTGCACAATGCTATTTCTGCTCAATATTATGGCATATTCATGTTCCGGCACTGGCAGTGATTATCGGTAACAAATGTGCATTTTAACATTATGTTTTATTCATTACAATGGCAATTTACCTGAGCTGATGAGAAACCATAGACAATTTGACCACTGTTACTTAATAGATTAATCGCTTTAACACCTGGCACTGGACAAGTGCACAGCAAGGACTTATAAACAAGTTGTAACTAAGTCCTTGTGTACAGGTAGCCGATGTTTGCTTATCAGTAGCATGAACTGGTTTGAATAAACAGTGATGAAGAGTCTGACTTCCGGTAGGCTAATTTTACGACAATTTTGACGTTTGGGTGAATATCCCACGTTTCTGACTTTCAAATACAAATAGACTAAGCATCAGTTGGCAGGACATCCGTTCAAAACTGCTCTAACAAAGGAGAAAAAAAAGACAAGATTTGCCGTTCTTGATTTTCACTACGTATCCATATTCGGGGCCAACCCAAAATTTTTGACACTGGTCATTTCCAAAATTATTTTCACACACATCGCAATTAAAATTAAGAGAGAGAAAAAAAATATCTTTGTTTATTTTCATCAAATTATGAATGAATTTCCAGTTTTGAACATGCAGATGATCTACCGCTATTACTATAGGCTATTACCTACAGCAGAACAATCTAACAGTAACAGATCCTCACAGAAGACCCTACAAGTAGACGATAGGCCTATTCTGGGACATTACTTTCGGCAATACAGACGGCAAACCGTTACAACAGCATATTCGTTACAACGGCAAATTTTTGAAAAACGAACGTGGCCGTTGTAACGAGAGTTCACTGTATATGAAGTTTCATCATTCTATCTTTATTACATAGATAATTATAAGCTGAACAGTATTTTTTAACAATGCCCTAGAATGGGCCATTAGGATATACACGGTGATTTGGGATCATCCCTTACTGATACTCACTTGTAGTGGTTTCACGCAAATAACCAAAGACATCGTTTATGCATGTAGCTATATAGATATATTAAATGGGCTTTCTTAGTTACATTACTTTTATATCGTTCTTGTTTTTCTGCATTCAAAGGTTAGGCAAAAGCATCTGTTATGAAACAAAAATCATTACAAAACCATCATTTACTGCATAACAAAATTTTATCCGTCTAAAACAATAATACAACTGCAAATAATTTATATCATACTATAAATAATGATATTTTTTTTTTTCTATTTTTCATCAGCATTTGTCATATTAAACATCTGAAAAAATTTAATTGAAATATCTTTGGCCCACAACAGGCTTGTGGAAATCAGTGACCATTCCTGGAATAATGTATCCATGTGTATAAAATGTTGTATTTGCACATGAAATAAAACCGTGCATATTTGGGCTTTGACTGACTTCCTTTCTTCGCTCAAGTTTTCTACTTAATAGGTCTGCATTAGCGTGTGTTATTTCCAACTGTTTTCTCATTCGTGATTGCACTTGATGCATTTTTTAAAACTGGTGTTGACTGAGGGCAGAATTTTGAAATTTAAGTGGCCATCACGGTATATAAATGAATTATCTGTAGCCTGCCTTTTATCAGTAGGCAAGCAATACAATGACTCTGACTCAAGCCACAGGTAAACAATATGCCAATTTTCATGGATTATTTCGGGCCAGTGATTTCCGTTTCAAATTTGTCTCGATTCTGTTTCAAGATTTGGTGAATTCCGTTTTTTACCGGTTTCAGTGAATGAAAACTAAAATTCTGTTGTTCAGATAAAAACAATTTAATGATACACACTCATAATGGTACTTTCATTAGTCCGCCATATTATTTAAGTTATCTATCTAAAGTGGCGAGCAAAAATAAACAAAGTTTATACCTAACAGCGTGTGGGAATTGCATATGGGAAGAATCCTTGCCTTCCATAATCTCGCTATCATTCGATGTAAACGACCATGTGCTTATCACGTTTGTTCTTGTTATCGAAAACCGGCCCCAGCGGTATGTCGTAAAAATATGGTCCGGTGGTTTTACGTAGTGAAATCATACTATTTAACCTAAACTACAATGTTTGTTCAGTAATTCAAGAAAGCATAGCAAAGAATAATCTTATAAATCTATGAAAAATATTTTATTGAGATGTCTTCAGACGTAAGGGCAACGATAAATATTAAGACAATAGAATTCAGTAAGCCCCATCTTTTCGATCAGGTGTGTCGTAGGCTATGTCCAACATAATGATGAGAGTTAAATATAATAAACAGTGCAAATCAAGCGGAGGAAATATGTTTATAAAGTAAGAAAAGGAGCTTATAACACCAGAAATAGAATAAGTTAGCAATTTTGCGCTGTGTTTTGAATTTTTATCAGATTTTTTTGAAACGTAAATTCCGTTTCAGATTGCTGATTCTGTGATTACGACCGCGATTCCGCAATCGCGGAAAATCACTGGCCCTAATTATTCAATGATGTTTTTGAACTTTATAGATGACATGACTGGTTCTCATCTTTGTCTTACCCGGCAAGTGATCACAACATCTGACTCCAACAGAAATACTGATGGTTGTTGACATCTGATAATGAATCATTTTCAGTCATAACATAGTGAGATTTCAACTAACAATTTCAAACAATTGTAAATATCTTGGATGAAGTTGTGTCCCTGCAGAGGCACAGGTCATATTTTTGAGTCTGGACATCATTTTGAGGTGATACAAATAAATTTTGCATACTGTAATTCCTTTCATCAGTGCTGAAAACCAATACATGTACATACCAAACTAATGAGTCAAACTCATAAAATCACTGCTTTTGCAAGAGGCTAAAATGTTCTATTGTAACAGCGCTATTTCTAATTTTAATCGTAACATGTGTTTTGTGTTTGTATTTGGAAATCTTGACTAAAGATTGACCAGGAAGTGGTCTCAACAGGTGGCTATGGCCATATGGTCAGCCTATCTCTTTACCTAAGTTTCTTTGTCTTCTTCATATGGTCTGCTCTGGTGATAGCTGGCGCTGACTAGTCATTTTGAAGTGTATTCCCTCCTTGATTTTCTGCACATTTTGGCAAAATGGTTGAGGCCATTACATTTGTGACATTCTTTTCCCTGGGCTGGGCACTGCCGCAGATTCTGATGCCAATTTCTTCCACAAAAAGTACATTTGTTATTACTTCTCCTAAATGTATATGGCTTATACTTTGGTCTCAGATCTTGCTGGTGTGACATGTCTGTGGGTTTCTTCTCTAAAGCTGCAGTTACCAGAGAGCTCATTGCCTGCACCTGTTGCTCTAAGCTACTAATTGTAGCCCTAAGCTGTGCTTGTTCTATGTCTGGATTTACTGCAATTGTAAGCTCTGCTAGTTTTGCTGCACTGCGAAGTTCATCAATTGCCTCTATGTGCTTCTGTAGCACAAATTGTCTAAGATGAGGATGTAGACCACTGACAATTATGTGCTTGATCTGCTCCTCTGGAATATTCAGATCAGCTCCCTGTGCTATAATGTCAGAGATGAAATCTTCTGCAGACTCCTTGTTTTGTTTTCTCTGGAATTATGTTGTTGCTCTCTGCCAAATTATTTTGTCGTCTGGACCATATCTTTTAAGAAATGTTGCTTTCAGCTCCTGATAATTCCCTCTAACTTCTTGTGTTAGGTTGATGTACCTCTTCAAGGCATTGTCTTTGAAGTATAATGGCAAGGTTGCCTTGGCTGCAGCATCTTTGATACCTTTACTGGCGGTGAACAGCTCAAATCTTGTGAGCCATATCTTGGCGTCCTCTGCTGCTTTTCCTTCAAAAGGCTGGATTGTTATAAATTCCATTTTTGTTATGTAAGGTTAGCAGGAAAGCCGGAATTCTCCACCAATTGTAACCAAGTACTTTTGTTCTCAATCTGTCGTTGTAAGTAAGTACAAGGAAATCCAAATTTCTAATAAAGATGTTTATTTTTTGGGTAGATACAACCTTGACACAACAATGTGTTGGCTACAGATACTCACACCTAACCAACTAACTCATTCCTGTTATTTACTTTTATAGACCTATATTGCCAACCTCACTGAAAACACCCATGCATCTCTCACACCCAGATAACATCATACATCCACTTGTCGTTCTGTGCTTTCATACCATAACAAAACTAAATATAACTTTCTCATCTCTAACTTTGCACAAATAATCAAAATATCATTATAAAGTAAATAAAAGTATCTATACACACATACTAAATACATGTTTCTCTGTAAAATACAAATAAACTTATTTTATACTTAATGATTAAAAGGGTGATATACTATAACTATCTTGTGTTGTTTCTTTATGATAATTTCACTAATAATTCACCAAATGTAAAATAAGAAGTATCAATTGAAAGAGTAATTTTCCCTCTTAAACCTGAATACTATTTTATCCTTGAAATTATTAATTTATATAAGTAATAATCAATATAAATATGGATGTAGAAACATATTAAAAACAAAGAAACTGATAGGTAAAGAGACCATATGGCCATAGCCACCTGCTGTGACCACTTCCTGGTCAATCTTTAGTCAAGATTTCCAAATACAAACACAAAACACATGTTGTGATTAAGAGTAGAAATAGCACTGTTACACTATGTTGCTCAATGAGCAATATGAACATGAGCAAAGATCAAAGACATTGGCTGACATGTCCATTAATAACTCCCAAAAGAAAGTAAACAAGAGGCCCAAATGGGCCAATAACACTCACCTGAGTAATACCAGCATAAACATGAATTAAAGGCATTAGCTGATAAGTCACAAATGCACTCAGTTTTTCATTCTATGCAGCCCTTCTAAAGAAGAAGTTACTCAAAGGAGGGAACCTATCTGGACCTATTTGACCCCTCCCCTTTTCCATCCCTGGGTGGATCCAACCGAAAAAAAAACAACAACATGTGAAGGGGACTATGAGTACTTCAATCCTGCCAATTTTCATCAAAATCCCTGCAGTGGTTTAGAAAAAGAAGCCATAAATGTGAAAAACCACACCCTCCCCCCCTTTTTTAAGTTTGTTTAAATTTCAAAAATTGAATTTCAGTGTTTTTTTCTAAAAAAAAGTATTTGTAAATCTTGATCTAATAACATGTAAAGCATTCTATAAAGCCAACTGATGAAATCGGAATCAACCTCTAATAACATTGGCTGAAAATGTCAAAAAATGACTAAGTCCAAAATAAATGTCAAAAACATGTGAAAAATTTGATTTCCGTATGGAACCCAAAACAACAACACTTCTTCACACATCCTTCTAGATCACTAGGATGCATTCAGTTTTTCATTCTATGCAGTCCTTCTGAAGAAGAAGTTTCTCAAAGGAGGGTACCAATCCGGACCTATTTTGCCCCGCCCCTTTCCGACCTTGGGTGGATCCAACCAAAAAACAACAACATTTGTAGGGGACCATAAGTACTTCAACCCTGCCAAGTTTCATCAAAATCCCTGCAATGGTTTAAAAACAGAAGGCGCAAGTGTGAAAAAACACCCCTCTCCCCCCTCAATTTTTTAAGTACCGGTATAAAAAATTCATTCAAATTTCATAAACTGAATTTCAGTAATTTTTTCTCAACAAAGAATTTGTAAACCTTGATCGGATAACATGTAAAGCATTTGATCAAGTAAGCTGATGAAATCAGAGTAAACCTTTGCTAATATTGGCTGTAAATGTCAAAAAATGATAAAGTCCGGAAAAACGTCAAAAACGTGTCAAGAGATTGATTTCCGAATGGAATCAAAAACAACAACACTTCTTAACCCATCCTTCTAGATCACTCATGTGCATTCAGTTTTTCATTCTATGCAGCCCTTCTGACAAAGTTTCTCAAAGGAGGGTACCAAACTGGACCTTTTTGGCCCTGCCCCTTTTCCACCCCTGGTTCTGAAGAAGTCGAAAATGTGAAAAGTTTACGGACGGACGGACGACAGATGGTGCGCCTTCGGCTCAGCTGAGCTAAAAAGCGCATCAAAAATTTGATTTCTGAATAGAACCAAATACAACAACACTTCTTCACACATCCTTCTAGATCACTCAGATGTATTTTTTTGGTGGATCCAATAATAATAATAAAAAAAAAACAACAACAGGGTAGGGTACCATTAGTACTTCAGCCCTGCAAAATTTCATTACAATTCCTGCAGTGGTACCAGGATCTACCAGAAAGCCACCCAGTCGATGGGCCACCCATGGGCAGTTATTTTAGGTGGGGGTCAAATTTTTTTTTCTAGATGGTTTGGACATCAGATACAGTGTAGGAATGCACGAAAGATCTAGAATCTCCTAGTCATCGTATTCAAGTTTGAAGTTCTGACGTACAAGTCTGATGTACAAATCAATGTTTTGCCACTAAGAATTTTATGAATCTGCAACAGAAGTTGGCACCTTTTAATATCTCAGTAACTGAAGAGTTCTTTATGAGCATGTGGATATATTTCACTTTGAATGGAAATAAAATCTGAAGTGCATTGTTTGAATTCAAATCTTAATTAACAATTGGGATTCAGTGTAAACACCAGGAGCTTCATGATTTAAAACGAGCAGACAGGGAGGTAGAACTCATCACTGTCTAAAAATATGCATCAGTAACCATTTATTGAAAATTCTGAAAAATTTCTGAGATATTTGGCTTCAAATATTTCAAATTTGTGTTCCCTTTTTGGGCCCCCTTATATTTTCTGACCATTCTGAAAATGTACCATGCAAATCTAGACTCCAAGGGAAACCTAAACATAAAATTTTAAAAAAGATCTCTACAGTGGTTTCTCAGAATATGAAATAACAGGATTGACATTTTAAAAACTGAGTTCAACATTGGGGCCCCAATTTCTTTTTGGATCAGTTCCAAAAATGTGACATGCAATATAACACCTCATAGGAAACCTTCATGCAAATTTTCATGAAGATCCCTTCATTACTTTCTCTGAAATAGTGATATTGGGACTGACATTTTTAAACCCGAGTTTTCCCCTTGGGGCCCCAATTCTTTTTGGATCAGTTCCAAGGTGTTGCATGCAAAACTAGACCCCATAAGAAACCTCTGCAAATTTTCAAGATCCCTTTTGAAGATCCCTCAATTACTTTCTTTGAAATAGTGATAAATGGATTAAAATTTAAAAACCTGAGAAATAGCAATAACATGAATTGTGTAAGTACGGACGCCAGACAAAGGACAACAGACCATGGACGATGGACCACGGACAAAAGATGATTTGATATTCCCACCATCAGTATGATGGTAAAGGAATAACTTTGGACTTTCAGGTAAGTTTTAAACAGTGAGACATTTGTCTTAAGAGTCATTGACGTTGGCTCATCAAAGTTTTACTGTATGCCTTATTCTCTAGGTACAAGACAAAACACTTTACCTGTTTATTGGAAAAAACAAGAAGAACGGCATCTCTTAATTCATCTTCATTTAACATTCTAGACAATTCTTCCTTTGCTTCTGTTATTCTTTCTCGGTCATTACTGTCAACAACAAATATCAAACCTGAAATAAAACGTGATCATGAAAACATATCAACATAACCCAACAATTTTGTGCACAAGTCATTGCTTACTTAGCTAGTCAACATACTAATGGCCAGTATTAAATTTCTGGTTTGGTAGAAAAAAATGTTTCATTTTCACCTTCTTTAACATAACATCCTGAAAAAAAATAGAGTAAGTAGGTTGGTTTCAACATTTATACTTTTTTCAAATCATTACAACCAAGACAATTACTGTCTACATGATGAGTAGGATTTGTACCTTGTGTGTTTTGAAAGTAATGCCTCCAGAGTGGTCTAATTTTGTCTTGTCCACCAACATCCCAAACTGTGAAACTTATATTTTTGTATTCTACTGTTTCAACATTGAAGCCTGTTAAAAGAGAAAAAGGATTAGATAAAAAATTCATTAAAGAAATAACAAGAGGCCCAAGGGGCCATAATGGTCACCTGAGTAGTAAATTTGGTTGAAATTGGCCCACTGGTTCTTCAGAAGCCTTAAATGTGATATTCTATGTTAACCCTCTTGGAAGTGTTTAAACCCAGGACAGGGCCAAAAATGACCCCAGGACCTTTTCTTGAACAAACTTGAATCTACACCTGAAAACAAAGCTATTTCCAGAAATAAGCTTATTTGGCTTACTTTCACAGAAGAAGACTTTCTAAAGTTGCAAAATTTGAATCTTTTTTGCCCAAGAGCTTAACCATTTTTAGAATGGTTTCACGTTGAACAAACTTGAGTCTGCATCAACCAGTGCAATGTTCATCCCTGGCAAGTTTGGTTGAAAATAACCTTGGGAAGAAGTTCAAAATGTCTCAGCCAATCAGAGGTCATGGTGGCCACCTTGGATTTTGCATAACCCCAAGAAATAACAACACATGTGGGACCTTGTGTAGAACATCTGTACCCAGTATGGGCCTGATCAAAATGTAAAAAGAAGTTCAAAATGTATAAGCCAATCAGAGGCCATGGTGGCCATCTTGGATTTCAAATTGCCCTGAAAAGTAACAACACTTGTGTGGGACCTTGTGTAGAACATCTTTACCAAGTATGGGCCTGATCCATTCAATGGTTCTTGAGAAGAAGTTCAAAATGTCTAAGCCAATCAGAGGCCATGGTGGCCATCTTGGATTTCTCATGGCCACGAAAAGTGACAACACTTGTGTGGGAAATTGTGTAGAATATCTGTACCAAGTTTGAATCAGATCCATTTGGTGGTTCTTGAGAAGAAGTTCAAAATGCATCAGCCAATCAGAGGCCATGGTGGCCATCTTGGAATTCGCATGGCTCCAAAAGTAACAACACATGTGTGGGACCTTGTGTAGAACATCTGTACCAAGTTTTGGACTGATCCATTCAGTCGTTCTTGAGAAGAAGTTCAAAATGTATCAGCCAATCAGAGGCCATGGTGGCCATCTTGGATTTCTCATGGCTCAGAAAAGTAACAACACATTTCTGTGGGAATTTGTGTAGAATATCTGTACCAAGTTTGAGTCAGATCCATTTGGTGGTTCTTGAGAAGAAGTTCAAAATGTATCAGCCAATCAGATGCCATGGTGGCCATCTTGGATTTTGCATGGCTCAGAAAAGTAACAACACTTGTGTGGGACCTTGTGTAGATCATCTGTACCAAACCTGATCCATTCAGTGGTTCTTGAGAAGAAGTTCAAAATGTCTCTGCTAAACAGAGGCCATGGCAGCCATTTTGGATTTCGCATGGCCCCGAAGTTTTGCCATTTACTTGTCCTGGACAAGTAGTGTTTTAATGAGGTCAAATTTTGTAATGAACTAGAAACTGGGTAAAATGAAATTAATTTAAACATTGAACGATTCATAACGCTCACAGTTTGCAATTCCGTGCTTAAATTCCTTATGAAAACAGTGTTGTAAACGCCTGTCAAGTTTCTAAAAATACATCACTGGGGCAACCTGGTTTTCCAACATGAAATTACACAGTATTTATTCATTTTGAATCCTTGTAAAGTCCTTTATAAACAACCATTATGTTTCTAGTTTTATTAAGGGCAAAGCAGAAGTTCCTGTTTTTAAGTTGAATTTGAGATGTGTCAAACTTGATGCAAAAATCTTGATTTCAAGCGTGACAAGGTTTTCCCAGTGCAGTTTGAGATTCCATCGCAGCCTGAATGTAGGCCTATCATCAGATATCATTACGTTGCTATTGGTGAATTGTTTAGTCATGTGCACAACGGTGCTCAGAACTTAATCTGCGAAGTTTTGTTTGCATCAAGTGACAAACTAAGGTGAGCAAATAGATCGCTTCGCTACCAGAGTAACAAAGGGATCAGGAGATCCCATACCGCATAGAAAGCGTAATTTTGAGTCAGAATGAGAAAGATAGAGATTAAGATCAAAAGCAGAAAAGTCTATTTCAGCCACAATAGCTAACAGACTTTCCATGGCTTGAACTTGAAGGCAACTACGAAACTCAAACTGCACACTGCAAAATTTGCCGTTTTGAGCTCGGCTGAGCTAAAAAGCACATCAAAAATTTGCATTTCTGAATAGAACCAAATACAACAACACTTCTTCACACATCCTTCTAGAACACTAGAGTTCTGATCACTCAGATGTATTCAGTTCAGGAGGGAACCCGTCCGGACCTATTTGACCCCGCCCCTTTTCCATCCCAGGGTGGATCCAACCGAAAAACATCTACATGTGAAGGGTACTTCAACCCTGCCAAGTTTCATAGAAATCCCTGCAGTGAAGAAGCCATAAATGTGAAAAAACAACCCCCCCCCCTCCTCATTATTTTTAAGTTAAAAAAATTTGTTTAAATTTCAAAAATAAATTTTAAAAAAAATAAGAAACCCTCCCGCAGCATATAGGAGCGACGTCTGGAAGTATTTTAGTGTTAGGGATGACGGTCACTGTACAACTAACAATGTTCAAGAGTTCATCTTAGATCCTGTATCGCAATATGTATCGTATCCTGAGGACTGTATCGTTTCACCCCTAGAAAATGTCAAACAATGACAAAGTAAAAAGAAAAAACCTCAAAAACGCGTCAAAATTTGATTACCCAATGGAACAAAAAAACAACAACACTTCTTTACACATCCTTCTAGATCACTCAGATGCATTCAGTTTTTTATTTTATGCAGCCCTTCTGAAGAAGAAGTTTCTCAAAGGAGGGTACCAAACTGGACCTATTTGGCACCGCCCCTTTTAAAACCCTGGGTGGATCCAACCGAAAAACAACAACACTTGTAGGGGACAATGAGTACTTCAACCCTGCTAAGTTTCAGCAGTTTAAGTTTAAGTAAAATCCCTGCAGTGGTTCTGATGAAGAAATCGAAAATGTGAAGAGTTTACGGACAGACGGTGCGCAATGACTATAGCTCACTTTAGCCTTCAGCTCAGGTGAGCTAAAAACCACAGAAAGTTTTGAAAAGGCTTTGGCCAGGATTAATGAAGCAGAACTTGAGTGGTACACTTTTTTTTTAATAATGCTAATTATCATTATTATAAAAAATAATTCAAACATTTACGGGCAAGTTAATCTATGTTCCAGGCAAGTATATTTTTCAAATGTACTTGCCCAAGGACAAGTACCCAAAACACATATTTCCACACCCCTCCTCAGCCAATCAGAGGCCATAGCGGCCATTTTGGACTTCGCATGGCCCCGAAAGTAACAATACTTGCATGGGAAAGGTGGGGATGTCCGACACAATTTTAAACTTGGACCACCCAAGGCCCAATCAGGCCAAGCTTGGCTCAAAATGGCCCGATGGTTGCAGAGGAGAAGATTTTTGTAATAAAGTTAACACTGACACCAGAGGCCAATTGATGGCCAGAGCTAATGATATTTTGCATAAAAAATCAAAATTCCGAATGGAACAAAAAACAACAACACTTCTTCACACATCCTTTCAGATTACTTGGATGTATTTAGTTTTCTTTTATATTCAACCCGTCTGGAGAGGTGGTTTCTCATTAGGGTATCTGTCCCAAAAGCAAAACTATTTGACCCCATCCCTTTAAGTTTAACATCCATGGGCAGATCCAAGTGAAAAACAGCAACACTTTCCGAAGACCATGTGTTTCATTAAAATCCCTCCAATGGCTCTAAATCTTACCTATAGTTGGAATAGTTGTGACAATTTCTCCAAGTTTCAGCTTGTAAAGAATTGTTGTTTTCCCTGCAGCATCAAGACCGACCATCAAAATCCTCATCTCTTTTTTTCCAAACAATTTGGAAAATAAATTTGAAAACGTATGTCCCATGTTTCCTTTTTATGGTGAAATTCTGAAAGCATCAAAAGTGGCTAAATCAGTTTGTTTTGAATAATTCAGTTTAATGTGAAACTAAAAAAGAACCGATCAGGAGTAATGAAATCTCACATGGGTGTGTGGAGTGGACAGGGAAATCTCAACCCAAGTGGGAAGAATCTATTTGTCCAATCCAACAGTTTCCTGGGGGTGCAAACATATGAAGTTTTTGTCTGCTTTGGACAGGTTTCTTGTTTTCAGAAATAATACCATTCATTATTTGAAAGTGTTACTCCTGTTCTAAACATGTTTAGGAATACCATCAATATCTTTGATGTAAAGTCTGCGATTTATGCAATTTTTTTCAATAAGAGTTTTTATAACTAAATATCTAAATATTAATTTAAGTGTCAATTGAAAACATTCACGGAAAAATAGTCATTTGGTCTAGTTGATGAGAGGCATGGAAATAATTTCATTGAATGTCCAGATTTTACAAATATATTCCTCTCCATGTATGTACATGTAGATGCGTCATAGGGGTATTAGATCATGCACATTCAAGATACAGTGTCCGGAATACAGTGTGCAGTTTGAAGAGAGTATGAAGTATGACAACTAAAACAAGAGATCCTAGAAGGACCTTGACGCCCTACATCAATAGATCTTTAATAGACCTATGACTGACTGTTCTTACCCTTCT
>JACSZP010029957.1:0-11979 GCA_016161895.1 Pinna nobilis
TTCCTTCTGGTCATGGAGGTTTCAATTAATTTTCTTTGTTTAAATATGTAGTCTTAATATATTGTAGTAAATGCATACTTGAATGCAAGTATTCCTGTATAATTTAACCAGGTAGTAGCGTAAGAAGCAAATTAAATGGGAATCAGACTTTGTAGATGCAATTTTGTTTCCCCCGCTTTGAAATTTGTTTTCTTTCGGCTTTTGATAATGCAACGGACATCGACAATTACGGCTTAATTTATACTTTCAGAGTTCGTAATTTTAAAACAATGTACACATAATTCCAAAACTGAAAACCCTAGTCCTCTGCCAATGTAAAGAAATTGTTGTCTTAAATTTTGTTCGCTCTTTTCTTTTAAACAGGCCGCCCGTT
Organism: Pinna nobilis; assembly: GCA_016161895.1. Classification (NCBI taxonomy): domain Eukaryota; kingdom Metazoa; phylum Mollusca; class Bivalvia; order Pterioida; family Pinnidae; genus Pinna; species Pinna nobilis. The sequence continues at coordinate 374 of JACSZP010029957.1, forward strand.
ATACGTTTGACGAAAAACTTTATCGACACGACGTCAAAACTATTTTGACGTTATAGATTAAATTTGGAAAAATGACTCGTTATTATAAACACTTTTTAAATGCCCATAACTGGAAAAGTATACCTCGCAGTGTCATAAAACTTCGGATATAAGTTCTCAGGAATACTATCTTGAGTTTTATCGAAAAAACGAAAATGTCAAATTTTGTCACAATTTTGATAGGTTCTCCGATCACTATTTCCGTATATCAGGCCTAAGCATTATATTGTGACGTCATATTACCAGTATACATCATAAGCTCTATAGCGAAGTAACGTTATTCATGTTCCCGTTGTATTTATTCTTTTTTGAGTTTTTCTATTTAATGCACATTAGATCATGTAAGATAGATTTGGTATATAAATATATATACCTAATATAATTGAATTGTCAGGACAGTATAGCAATAATTATCATATACAAGTTAAAATATGTTGGTTAGCCACCTTGTTTTCAAGCGAAATACTTTAAAAAATGGTTGGTCATCACTTTAGATCTTTGAATAGATAATATAACGTTTCTGTTTTTCCGAATGATATCCGCGTCACAAAATACCGCCCTGGTTAAAACTTAATTTACAAGTATCTTATATATTCATCTGAAACCCATCATTTAAATAATATTTGTACTTATAGAATTTTCATGGACAAAAAAATGTTGTGTAATATATTACCAGGTTTGAAGACGACGATGATCGTTCATACTTACGGAAAAAAACATAATGTTAATGCAATAATAAATCATTCAAGTGTTATCAATTTTAACATGACTAACAACTGTTAATATTCTGGGGCCCCCAAGTACATGTTCTTGGAAAACCAGTTAAAGTCATACCCTGATAAATCTTATAAACTTTTTAACAAACGACTATTTCACAAGATTAATTAGAGCCAAAGCATGATCAATTAACAAGTCGTTATATTATGATATAATCATGTCATTATAATTTAAGTAAGAAGGGCATTCCATGTCACAAAAATAAATTTGCTGTATGATGTCCTGTGTACTAGATAGACTTTACGGAATGTTATTTTGTATTAATGTCTAACGTCCTAGTCAATAATATTTCACTCATATTGAGGCTTCGCCGAGTATCAGATATGGGGTAAAAGTTTGGTCTATGCCCGACACTTATGACTATTGAGCAGTGAGGGGTATTTATAATACCGACACCTAATGATACATGGGACTATGTCTTATCTGAGAGACAGGGAACGCATGTTAGGTACTCCCAGTTTCGAGACCTCCAGGTCAGGAAGGAAGACGGCTTCCAGGAGTAAGAGAGATGTTATAACGAATAACAAGGGATAAATTTGCTGTATCGTGTTCAAAATCAAATTGGTTATTCATTTTAGAACAATTACAAAAGTCAGCATTCTGTGTGACAGAATGGCATCAAAATTGAACATTTAACAAATGTGACGTTTCGCAATTTTCAGAAAATAATCGTCGATAATTTCTATTTATTTTATTTTTTTTTTACTTTTGAGAAATGGTTAAGAGATTAGATGCCACAGAGACAATAATGGCGGATTTGCACCGTCGAGAAAATTGATCTTTTCTTATAATTTTATTTATCTTTTTAGTAATAATTTTGATTAATAAAAATTGTCTGAAAGCGAAAATTTCACGGCATCGAAGATATTGTATTTTTTACATTACCGAATGTGATATGTTTGTTTAGTTCTATAATCATGTTTCTCCCTCTTTACCTTCATCAATGCAAAACTATCATATATCAAAACTGACCAAATCTCAAACAGAGCCAATACCTTGGTGTTTATACTTCATCCGAATTCTGACAGTAAAAAAAGCAAATAGTCAATATAGCACTTAAAGCTCATCCTCAATATACCCCTAACATAACAAAATCATCATGCCACATCGACTGTAACATTTATTGGGAGAAGGAAACGTAATCTTAGAAATGTTGCTCGCTAGAGTTCCACCTGTACTATTGCTTGTTTTCAATGTCCTAAGGATGGGACAAAATGTTTTTGTCCTGCCTGCTGTATAAATTTACTATGCACTTAAACTATCCTATTCCTGTTGCACTTGATTTAGCACTTAGCTTAGAGTCAAGACTTGGATGATTGCATCAAATGATGCTTGCATGATTTGACTGATATGATAATGAGAGGGATCACAGAACAAACAAATAAAGCAAACAAACTGTCTACATAGAACCTCTAACGATACTCTTTCATAAATGACGTTCATATCTATCAACTGATTATATATATATTTGTATATCCAAAACACGTTTTCAGTTGGCCAATTTCATGTGACAAAACTTTTTTCTTATAAAAAAAAACAGAGATAATTGAAGAAGAAATATTTTTTTCAAGTTTTTTAACGTTTACGTGATGAAATGATTTATCATTGTCTGCTCCATGTATTCGCTCGCTATGTTCTATAACGTACCTTTGATCTAGTCGAAAGTAGAAAAACATACGGTGATATATACAATGAGTATGGAATGAAGTAAAAGCTAGGAAAAAATCAGCAACCGTTTTGAAACTGTCATAACGATGTTTAGTAAAGTGTACGAATAGAGCAAATGATTAAAATATCGAAGAGATATGTGAACCAGCAAATAAATTGAAACTGGAAATTCAGTTTCCAAGAACATCCAAAGAAACATACAAATTGTTCACGGATAGGCTCGAGTTAGATTATCGTTCCATAAATTTTGCATTACAATGCTGCTTCAACATTTTAAATATCTTCTGATCTCATATAATTCCAACACAGGTCAAAGATGGTGCCGACATTAGCTTCACGCCGCAAAAAAAATATAATAATGCTGGGTGTATTGCACAGTACAAACTGAACAAACAGAAAGAGAGAAATGTGTGAAATTATAGATTGATGTGTTTTAAGGTTGTGTAAGAAAAAATGAATTCAAATCAAATTATTCTGGGACAGGTAAATCTCAGTGTAACCAAGGGAGCTTTTGTTTTCAGTATGTGTGTCTATGTGTGTCTATGTGTGTTTGTGTGTTAATTTCTGACCTTTCAAAATTTGTTCTTCTATCCTTAATAAGTAATGGAACTCAAATTCATTCAGGTGTGACGGTCAAATGATAGAGTCAATCACTTTACCTTTCCGGCCTACTGACTCAATTTTTCAGAAATCAATTTTAAAAAAATGATTATTTAATGACATATCAAACGATACAAATTTGAAATAAAAAGTAAATCATATCGGATAGTAAACTGTAGCACATAAACCAAGAAAAATAAATATATAATATATAGATGGATGGATCGCTTTTTCAAATATTCCCTCTCGTGAAATATATTTGCACCCCCTTTTGACCTCAGTGGAGTATATAAAGATTGTTTCAATGTAAAATAGACAGCATTTGACAGAAACGACAAGGTAAGTTATGTTAGTTAATTATATTTCAAACATGATAATGCTATAATACAGAGGATAAATAATGGATAGTTGTGTACACAATTGTTTATAAATAATTAATAGTTGTGTACACAATTGTTTATGAATAATGGATAGTTGTGTACACAATTGTTTATAAATAATTAATAGTTGTGTACACAATTGTTTATGAATAATGGATAGTTGTGTACACAATTGTTTATAAATAATGGATTGTTGTGTACACAATTGTGTATCTTAATTATTTATTAATCAATTTACTCATCTAATTTTCGTTGTCAAAATTCATATGATGCATATAGCATTTGTTCCATTTCAAATTTATATTACAAAGATATAATGTATATATCAAAATGATAATAAAGTCAATTTTCCAATATCTTTGGCTACTTAACAATTGTCAAAAATCATCTTAAGGGCACTAAAATCGTCCGAATCATCTAGGAGGTGAGTTACGTACACCACTATGAAAACATTATCGTTTTTCGGTAAAACCATGTATGTATAATTTGTTCTTTTCAAGACAATACAAATAAGTTTTAAATTTGTTTACAGAAAATTTGAATGCTATAAATTGATATCACATGATTATTGTTGATGAAGGTCTCATTTTAAGACAATTTTACTTAACTGCGGCTTTTTTCATAAAGGTTCTGACGATCAATATCACACGTGATACATAAGTGTATGGGATAATTATACTGATTATTTGACACATTATAACTATAATCTTATAAATATCATCACATCTGATACATAAGTGTATGTGATAATTATACTGATTATTTGACACATTATAACTATAATTTTATAAATATCATCACATCTGATACATAAGTGTATGGGATAATTATACTGATTATATGACACATAATAACTATAATTTTATAAATATTATAACATCTGATACAATTCATGTAAATCGGATTTCATCACATTCGGTCAATTTTGGCGTAAAATGTACAAATAACAAAGAAGAAAGTGATCACTTACGCTTAAGAGTGATTTCATTTGTAAGAGTTTTTGTTTAACCGCCGTGGGCTGGTGTGAAGAGAGTTCGGCTTCTGTTCTGATGTCCAGGATTTGAGCCCTAGCCATGCTGCGGTTGACTGTTCCTCACATCCGGAGGAGATTGTATGTCCCGTGGCACAGTAGGTGCCGGCAGGTTAAAGAACCCTCCCTGCTCTACGGTCATAAGTGCCGTGCATAGGCAAAATTTGTCGTCCTTCATCGGCACACGGTGACGTCTCCATAGAAGGAAAGATTCTTGAGCGGGTCGTTTAACAACAATACAACCAACCAACAACCCGAGATTGTGAAAAGGGTCCATGTATATGTCATCGAAAATACTGTTTACCATTTAAAACTTTGGTCTTTGCTTGGCACTTTCTGGTTAATGAACAAAGAGGGATTTTTCTACATCTACTGTCACACAGGGCATCTGTCATTACTCTCTCGCCCGCCAGGCGCTTAATAGATTCGAACCTTGGACCTCGTGATGTGAAATGTCGAATTTCTTGCGGGAATCCAAGACGGCTCATATTGAATAATTTTAGCAATGAAATAACATAGAATACAATGGCTTGTTGTTCTCCTTTTTCTTCAATATTGCTTACAAGACTAATTCTCTGTTATTGTACATTTATTTTGCAGATGGTGTCGTTGAGGTTGATATCAATTCTCTCCGTTGTTTCGTTTTTGCATTTGTGTCAGGCTTTCCTAGAACCCATCTCATTGCCTCCAAAATTGCACGATTGCTACGAATTAAAAACAGATGGCTTCAATGAGTCACAGGTTCACACCAAAGAAGTTCAAGACTTTTGTATGAAGAGCTACTTATATAGTATAGCGGGTTCTCTTTGGGCGCCGAAAATATCGCAAGGTGGATGGAACTATCTTTCCTCGTTGATGAGAAAACTCAACAAAGAAATCGAGGGACAAAAGTCAACAAAGAAAGGACGCCGTCAGAAAAGGCAGATCCGCACCTGGCGATATCGTCAGGAAATAAGAACCCTAACACCACAACAATGGCGCAGTGTTACTAATGCGCTGACGAGACTGAAAAGAACGGTGAGTGCAATAATATTTGTTTTCTTTTTTCACGTCCCACTCAAGAATCTTTCAATCTCATGGAGAAGTAACCGAGTGCTTATGCAAAGGGTTTCAACCTCAACCTCGGCCCTTTAGCAGTGAGAGATTTTTAACATGCTTAGACAAACCATGACACGGGACTTTTTCTGTATCGTTCGAAATATAGGAAAAGCCAAAAGCCTCCTCCAAACTGGAAATTCGCAGGTTATTGAATAGATGTGTCCTGATTTAGATTCTAACTATATGCTTACGAGCCTTATAACCTTTACATTCCAATATGAGTTAAATTTTATTAGCCAAACTACTGAAACTACAAGGTGTTTACGGATCATGTGTTGGGAGTTTCGACTCTGACACAAGATTTATTTCTTTAACTGATTTGTTAATGTTTTATTTATGAGAACGCATCATTTCAGTAATATCGTATGAACATCTAATTAATGCAAAGTGTACAAACTTTTACTTTATCGAAACTGCAAAATAAATAGATAGATAGAGGAGCATATTGGTTAGCGCGCTCGTTTTCAACAATGCGCCCCGGGTTGGATCCTCGGATCTGCGTAGGTAAAATGTTAGAAGGCATCGTGGTCGCCAACTCGGACACATGGGTTTTTTCTCAGGGTACTCCAGTGCCCTCCCATAGCAACTATCTCCGCACGCCGATATTAGAGCCAAAGAGACATTAATATAAGTTAATCAAACTTGTTTGTTAATCGTTGTTAAATAAAAATTAAATTATTACCTCTGCCTCATAAATCTATCATTTTAACACAATGCTCATCCCTGAAAATTAATTACATCGCTTAAGAAATAATGTGATGAACATATACAAAGACTTATCTACATAACCACAACAAACAGTTTGTGACTTTTAACATCCAGACAGTTTATGTAAAGTTAAAAAGTCAATTGTACTTTCGATCTTGTATCCTATAAATCACCGATTACTTAGTTCTTATTCATTGTCATATGTCTCCTTCTTTAACGACAAACACATTCTATTTTTTAACCACTCGGAATACATACTTACAGCATTACTTTTAAAACCAGTTTAATTTTCGAGAATTACATTTTTGTTTTGTTACGCGACTACGCTGCCTCGTACAAACAAACCAATACATAATCAGAAGTCGATACTGATATGTAATATATGCATGTACATATTACAAATATCAAATAAAGCTGGAAAATCAGATGACAAAATACAAATCGCATTTTTTCACAAAGAATCTTATGATATAAACACTCTTAAGTCGTTAATGCCTGGGCCTATGATTATAATTATTATAACTTTAATCTAATATAGTTACAATTTGATTAACACAATTCATGGTGATCAAATTGCATAAAAAATTATTGATTTTATTATGGACTTTACAAAATATGGCCGTTTGAAAAATTGCGAGGGATTTTAAGGGCCAAAGCGTGACTTGGATAACCACTGATGCGGTTAGAATCAGCTGCCATTGAGTAATTGGCATAGTTTTCGATCTATACTGGTTTGCGAAAAAAACGTACCATAAAAGTAATAATTATAATAGTGATGTAATTTACTCTCTTTGGGCTCAACAAAAGCATTATGTTTTGCTGAGCCAACAGTAGATTACTCGACATATTTAATTCTTAAAGTTTGCAATATTTTTTCCTCGGTTAGACAGCAAATTCAACATTCCAATGATTCAAACATGAACACTGGTATATAGTATCTTGCCCGATGTCGGTTTGTCGATTCGATGTTCATTACGGATAGAAATTGACTTGGTCATTTTGGGATTCGGACTAAGGTGTGACCAATAAGTGGTTTACTTTTTTTCTGTTAAATGTGTTTCGAACACTTGGAAAAAAAAAACTTCTAAGCATTTAAGTTCTGTTATCTGATATTACCTGTCTGGCCAGCAGTACAATGTCTTTAATAATTTTCTTTCATTTGATATTGCACAGGACTTCTAATCTAGATTGATTCTTATAAACAGTAATGCAATACAGATTCAGATATGATAAAAGAGAAATATTCTCATGAACGATTTTACGCACTTCTATTCTTCATTTTACATGAACATCAGCTGGATGATAATCTTTGGCATTACAAAGTAGATCCTTTCTTAATCATCGAGAAGCTTGATTTATTCTTGCGCAACAGCTCCAGTAGAATATCTTTTCTAGTATCTTAAAAACAATATCATCAGGAAGTCGGCTAAACACCTATAACAAAGCCATAGCTCAATATCTACCATCTCCGAAACCAAATAGTCTTTTTCAGTGTTTTTTTTAAGTTGAGCATATTTGAAAAGCAAAGATTGAAATTTTGATATAATTCATTTTCTTGGCCATTTATCACCAACATCAACAATACCTAACAATTCACGACGGACATATCTTTTTGTAGCCTGTGGACGAACAGGGACAGTCAGAATACGACACCCTATCTTTCCTCCACTCTGGATCCGTATTGGCGACAGCCCATGGCGGGCCAAACTTTCCTGGATGGCATAGATATTATCTTCTGATGTAAGTTGTATTCATATAAAAGACTAGAAGAACTTTTTTTCTAAATTCGCAAATGGACACAATCTAATACAATAGAAACACCAACTTTCAGTACCGGGTTTTCTTAACCCAATTTGCTTACGTATTCCTAGGTTTTGTACCCGATAATTTCACAAGGTGATTCCAGGAGAGCTTGTTCTCTTTTCTGAAATAATTTCTTTTTAATATAAATGCACTTCCAATCAAATTAGATGTACAATACTACTGCTATAATAATGATTTTACATGTGGATTTAGCATTTATAGGCATTTTTCGATAGTTTTGCAACGAGATTCGACTGTACTTCTATAATAATTATATGCACATTATATCGTTTCCTAAGACTACAGTTTTATTGTGATATAATAGGTTTACGTAGTTTTAATACTCTTCTTTCTTTTATACTGACAATAACAAATAACCATGTAAACAACAAGAAAACAAATATTCACCACACAAGCCGTGATAAAATCGCATGCAAAATTATGTAAATACATGTGTTTTACAGCAACAGCATTAGATATACCGTCATGTTAGCCCATATCTCTTCACTCGTTATTTCAGAAAACATCCAATGATATTTGGATCTCATAAGCCTTTTGCCAAATAACAGAATGATTAAGCAAATAACGAAATGAAAATTGTTTTAAATATGCATCTTCGATATGAATTTCACATATCTTGAGTTATTTTTTCATACCAGAAACTGTTTTATGTACTGTACTTTATGATACGTTATGTATTTCCTGAATAAAATATCAATGACTGAAATTTAAAAAAAAATAAGAAAATGTTAATTATTTCCTCCAACATTCAAAGAAAAGACAAGGTAAGCCACAAAACTATAAAGTTATTATGCATTCATGTGAGAATTTTTAAATGTCATAAAAAATCAATCACAAGAGAAAGCAAAACACAAACAAAAACCCATTAAAATACACTGCCTATATGTATATCTACAACAGACAAAAGGTAGAAACAGTTTTTCTGTACTATTGCCTCGTAACGCCTCATTATCTTGAATAACCTCTGCTTTCCCGAAATTTGTAAAATGCTTGTCTTTTGATATTTCATGAGATTTCTACGCAAGAAAGTTTTTCAATTCATGATTGATATTTTTTAATCTAGATTAGAGACAGCAATGGGAGTGCCTTTACCTTACTGGGATTCGACCCTGGACCACGACCTGTCGGACCCTACACTCTCCATTCTATGGTCTGACTTTTATTTTGGAAATGGTGATGGTGACGTAGTCACGGGTCCATTCCGGGAATGGCAAACCATATTGAATACTCCTTTGATAAGGAATATTGCCACGGGTGATTATGAATAATGTTAAAATTATAATTACTAAGCAGACCAGACATCCAGGGCGAATTTTCAATTGAATCAACTGATGTTACTAAACTCCAGTATGATTGAATTTTTGTTTAAAAGTTTTCAAAATGAAAAAAAAAACATTTCCTGGAATCCAATGTACTTAATAATCTCGAAAACATCTGACATATCAATATTCGTTCAGTCATTAATTCATATATTGATTATTTGCAGATGGTTCGAGCTTAATGACCAAGCTCTCAGTCAATCTTGTGCTCAGCAGAAGGAGACTTGTAGAAATAACGGAACCAAAACCAGCACAGCAAAGTGTGTATAGTCTGGAGCGACATCATAATGGTCCGCACACCTGGGTTGGTGGATACATATCTCGTCTTCAAACTGCAGCATGGGATCCTGTCTTTTTCTTCCACCATACATTTATTGATTACATATATGAGTACTTCAGAGTTTTGCAGAGGATACGAGGTGTAAATCCCTCTACAGATTATCCTTTTAATACTCCACCAGGCCATGAATGGTTTAATGTGACAAATTTTTTGCCATTTTATGGAAATGTGAGGAATATAGAAGGCATCTCTGAAGAAATAGCCAGATTGGTAGCATATCAACATGCGCCGGAGTGCTGGAACAATTGTGGTAACAGCCGACATATAACATGTGATCGGTTAAGACGGACATGTATTCCCGCCACGTCAACAGCAGCGGAATCCTTTGCTGCGGGTGTTGCAGCATTTGGGGCATCTCCTGGGGCAGTTCCAGCAAGTGCTGGATTAAGAACAGCTTCGAGAGCAGCTGCTGAATCTAGAGGACCTATTCCTGCTGGCCCGAGATTTGGTAGTTCAGTATTTGTAGATCCACGTGCACGTAACCCTGCCCTTCCATCGGCTCCAGCAGCAGACTCCGTAGCATTTTCGGGAGACGCAACACGACTGCGAGCAGCGTCTGCGATAGGTGGAGGACGTAAAAAACGAAGCGTCAAAGAAACATCATCTCCTGTTTTACAGAATACAACTGTCGTTTCTAATCAAGCTAGACCAATTACATCCGATCTGGATAGAACGTTCCAGAACACCTTCATGTTGGATGGCGTGAGTGACATTAAACGCTGGGCATTTGTTCCGGTCCGCGTAATCTATAAAAGACCACCAGGTATACATTTTAAGTCCCACCTGTACGTCAATGGACACGGGGTTGAGAATACAGATATGTACGCACCTTGGCAGAACAACATTTTGAGTAATAGCATAAATTCAAATAAAATGCAAGTTTTGCCCAGATGTAAAATTTCCGGATCGGGAGCAACCAAAGTTTATGTGGCGACCGATGGCCTCGATTATTTTGGACAATACACCGATTATGCCATTGTGGATGGAAGGGAGACGAAGTCATTTGTGATGACGTACGTCGGAATAAAGAACCCATCCCTTGGTGCTGGGAGAGTCCTATTCACATCGTCTGACTCATGTGAACACTCCTGTCGTCCAACTTGTTTGGTTCCAAATTCAAATCCTCCAGTGTACCAACCATGTAGCGGAGCATTCCAAATAACATCATCTGAACCAAAGATGTACAGTCTTACCCGAGAAGATGCTAAAGATAGTGTGTGGAATTTTAATGGCGGCATAAGTGCTCCTCTGTTGACCTTTGTCTGTGACAATAAGGCGGTAAGGCCATGGAGTGCTGAGATACCTTAAGTCTGAAGAAAAGTAAAAACAAGAAGAATCTACGGGGACTCAAAAGTGATGACTTACTTGTGCGGATAATCCAGATAGTGATCAATACATCTCATATATATCTATTTCTATTTAGTTTCGAATAAAATGTATCAAATATACATAATTATAAAATTCTAAATTCCCTAAAAATAAAACAGCTTTTGGCAATCTTTATTTGCCGTTGAATTTATTTCATTTTTACTTTTTTGATTACGTCGATGGTTTCAGTTTCAGCTACATGACAATACAAAAAAGATGTATTTTGGTGCGCATCGTAAAACAATAAGATATTCCCTCAACCCGTTCAGAATTTTTCTCTTGTTTAATCGTTCTGGGACAACTCAATTCTTTTCAAATCAGTTAACTCAAGACGTTGACACATCTCTATATTGTGAAGTAAGCATGCATTTCGCAAGAGTGTGCATTGATACATTGCTGATGACGTGAAGAGTTGTTGTTGCGTTGTTGTTTAACGTCCCACTCAAGAATATTTC
>JACSZP010029961.1:5926-17433 GCA_016161895.1 Pinna nobilis
AGTAACCATACAATTAGGTCACATAGGGCAGGTAGTCCTTTAATTCAGTGGGTCACTAAGGCAGGTAAGACTATATCATTGAACCCATATGCATCTGTACATGGTTATCATGGTCTTGTAGACATCTCCAAATGCTACTGAATGGCTTCAAGTTTTGGCCTATATACACTTAAGGCTGTGTAGTAGTGAGAGATCTTTTATAAGCTACAAGCTTACTGTAATATGGGACCCCATTTCTGTCTCTTCCAAAGCACATGAAAAGCTATTCACTGTTACATGTACCAAGGCCTCAATGACGCAACACAGGGACATGACATCAGGTTCCTAATCCCCTACTCTGGGACACACAGCAACCAACAGTCCTTCTTTCCATCATTTAGATCTATATAAGACTAGGGAATGACTTACAACCTCATGCTGTCAATGCCATTAGCCTTGGCATAGTCAAGCAAAGCATTACATTGGGCAACATGACCTAATTTCATCTGTTTTAATTGAATGCAGTGTCAAAAGATTTTTAACATATGTAAATAGATTGAACTAAAGCTTTCCAATGGGCAATTGTGAATAGTCATTTGTGACACCACAGGGTGGTTTGTGAAAAAGCTAAAGTAAAGGGATGTTAAATCCTCCATCTCTCTGTCTTAAGACAAACACATTGTTACTAAGCTAAAACTGACTCTCACTATGGGTATCTATAGAAAAGCTTTTGTTTTTCTCCTCTATAACACTCAGCATTATTTCAAATACAGTGGAGTTGGTCTATTACGAAGTCAAAGGGGAGTTACTTTTTCGTTATGGGCATCCTTCGTTTTAAGCATCAGAATTTACTACATAAGTAGATAAATAGCAATTCTTTTGGGGATTTTATTCCTCTTTGTTATAGCACTGAATTCGCTTTATGCCGATTCGTTATAGACCGACTCTACTGTACATGTACCGTTATTAGAGTCTGTCTATAATGAATTACCTGAAAGCAAATCAGTGCTAAAAAACAGGAATAAAATCCCCTAAAGAAATAACCATTTATCTATATACGTAGTAAATTCTGATGCTTAAAATGAAGGATGCATATAACAAAGTCAAAAGTCAATCCTCTTTGACTTTGTTATAGACCAACTCAAATGTATTTCATGATGACACCAAGCAGGCATTAGACTTTGACCTTTGCTTGGGACATTATCCTATGCAGAAACAGATCTTTTCAGGTACTGAGCCATTTCTTGATGCAGTACACTGGTTTTACTGAAGAAGCGTCAAACACATTCAGTAGCTTGTCAGTATATATCCATACATTATCATCATGACTGTACAAATTTCCGAAAAGTACCGTTATCTCACTTGAATTTCAAATATAAATATCATTTCCCAGAAAACAAACCACACATATATTAGCAATTTGATTATGACCACACTATTACACCTGTTTAAGTGGTGTCAGTCATGAGGGAGAACTAGGAAACAAAGAACATTTAGGAAATGGGAGATGGAAATAAATGGAAATAAACTTAATGATCAAAACTTACTTTTGCCAGTTTGTCTTAGTGCTTGATATAAATCTTTGGCTTTCTTCTCTCTAAAGAAACAAAATATAGGCTAAAATGAAATTTTAGTACATGCAGTTATTAAGACAACAAATAGATGAACAGACATATATGTGTGTATCAACTTGAATAGTGCTAATCCCTTACAATTCTACTTCAAAAGTAAAGGAGGAAATGTAAATGAACAAAGATGGACAATAGGTACATGTTCCCTACAGGCATAAGTCCAAGAACCATAACTCTGCTATAAAAGGCAACAAAACTTTACTAGATCTTTTGAAAAGTCAACAAAACTTAAACTAGATCTACACACTCAAAAACAAAAGTCAGTTCATAATCAGCAGCGGCAGCAAAAAAAAAACGAAAAAAAAAACTATAATACAACAGAGTGCAGACAGGAAACTATAAGCTCCCTCCAATTTGTCGGTAGGGGACTAACAGACAGACAAAATATTTGTCCATTGATCAATCCATCCTGGGGCAAATGAACAAACTTACGTTTCCTCCAGAGCATCGATTTTTTTGGCTCGTGCAAATGGACTCCTTTGTAACTCCACGATCTTTGTCTGTAGTGTAATAACTTGTTGATCTAACTTTTTAACCTTATCTTGCTGCAAATATTACCAAGAAGGAAAAGATTCAAATTATCTCTCTTTAATATTGTCTTAATATGCTATATCTGATCAAGTACTGGAATTCTACATGTATACCACTTTCAACATTTTTGAGATGGTAATACCAGGCTGATCCAGGCTTCACAACTTATGATTTACACTGTGATATTATCTCATGCCATAAGGAATTCAATGCACAAGTCCTTTCCCTGGCACTTAACCTTATTTTAATGTTCCACTCAAGAACTTTCAGGTTTCACTATACAGTTGCAAACTCCCATTGAATCCTATGTTAAATTGTCAATGGTCAAAAGTCCATGTATAGGTTGATTCGTTCATAAGCTATGGCTCATCTAAAAGAAAATCCTCTACTTAATTTTTCTGTTAAAAAATAAAGGGGTATTTCCCTTTGAAATCTTTTGCAAAATCTCACTGAACCACTGGTATCAAGAAATCATGTGCTCACAATCATGACTGTTTTTTTTTAAGTATTGGGATTACCCCTTCCACCTTACTTAGTACTGTTGCACTATATCACTACTCCAAACTGTACATTCCCATATGTTTTCAAATACTTCTGAAATTTAGCTTTCTAAATCATATTATACTTTTCTCATAGCTTACATACATCAATTTTCACTCCACTTGGATTAAATTCAAGCATTATAGCTATTTTTCATGCACTCTCTAATGCAGGGGCCACTTACTACCAACTTTGTAGTAAAACCTCACTTATAAAGAGACATCACTGTGTGCCAGAAAATGACTATAAATATGGCCTTTGCTCAGTACTTATGGCCAATGTGCAGTGAGGGTTCTTTAACGTGCCAACCCCTATCGTGACATTTGACCTTGATTTTGACTGTCTCATCTGAAGGACAAAAAATGCATTGCGTCTCACCAAAAAGACAGGAATCTGATACTTCAGAGCAGGGATTTGTGACCATGACCTTCCTATCTTTAGATAAGCAGGTTACTATGGAGATACTTGTAAGGCTGATTTAGTTTAGTATGAAGGTAATAACAATGTACAGGAATCAGAATGATGATAAGTAACAAAATCATCCACAATATGAAAGTGTTATATCCGAAAAACTGGATTTGTAGAAAAACTCTTGTTTGCAAATTTTCTATTGAACATGCATGGACATTTCCAAAATTTAGCACTGGAGAAGTACTCAAACATCTTTCACTCTTTTTCTCCCAAAAAACATATATCCGTAAGATTATCACACATAAATCATAGAGAAAATTTGTTTCACTTTAGAGGTATATATATACATTGAGCAATTGAGGATCCATGTGCTCATATCTAGACCGGGCGGTCAAGGACTTGACCCTCTGTTCAGTGGCCCAAGGTGCCAAGCTCAGGTCAAGATTTAAAGTACTTTGAAAGATTTTTAAATCGGACACTATACAACATATCCATATTATCTATATTCAAAACCCTCGGGGCCTCCGTGGCCGAGTGGTTAGTGTGTTCGACTTCGAGCCGAGGGGTCCGGGGTTTGATTCCCGCAGTGCCACTCCGCGGTTGGCCATCCCTGTCTTTCGGATGAGACAGTAAAAAACCGAGGTCCCGTGTCACAGTAGTAGTGTTGAATCAGGAACTGAAAAGGGCACACAATGTAATTTGCAAAAGGGCACTTATAACGCATGAAAATTGGTTTTGAGGGCACCTACACAATTATTTGTGCTTATATATCCTCCACATACTCATTTAAAATACCTTTCATTGAATGGAAAAAGAACACCTTACAGAAAGATTTAATAATTTTCATTTTGCTCAGTCTATAAGTCCTAGAAGTTATAGTTTTGGTATAGGAAAGGGCATGGCACTGACAAAAAGGGCATGGTGTTTCAGAAAAAGGGCATGGCGCAGCGCCATGCTATGTTGCTCTAGATTCAACAGTAAGTAGGTGTTGGCACGTTAAAGAACCCTCCCTGCTCTACAGCCAGCAGTGCCGAGCACAGGCAAAAATTTGTTGCCCTTCACCGGCACACGGCGATGTCTCCATATGAGTGAAATAGTCTTGAGTGGGACGTTAAACAACAATGGAACAACAACAACAAAACCCCCAATTCCATAGATCAAATAAACGTTACATGTAATACATATCACCAATGCATGTACTATTAATTTATTTTGAAACATGAATTTGACTGAATAGCCATATATGAAAGTCATGTTTCTTCAATGATTGAGGAGCATTTCCTCATTACATTGATCAATAAAAAAGCAAAAGTGTATTCAAATAAGATGTGACAAGAGCATTAGACAGATAAAAATCAATGTGGGAGACACAGACATCAACAAGATACTCAGGTAAGAAAATGTATAAAGTTGCTTTCCTTTGTAAGTAAGGTGATTTAATGAATAGTCCTCTACAAAATTCTTCCTATCTTCCAGACTTTCTTAAAATGCATTGTATACTCAACATGAAAAATCTTAGAAAGTCTTACCAACATCACATGTTTCTGGACATTTTCACCACTTTCCCTCCATTTTGCACACATCATATTTGCATCTGAAATATTCATACATTAAACATTAGCACAACGATAACACAGTAAGGAATCTTGGGAGGATGTAAACAATGCTTGCCATGACAAATTAATATTTTCTTCTGTTGTGTTCATTATTGTGGAACTCCCAATGATGACCCCTACACGTTTTCTGATAAGTTCCACAAATGACATGCAATGTAACATATAGATTTGTTTACCAAAGGCAAGTCATATTCCTCGCAGGCGAAGCCCATGGGGAATATGAATCCTCATGCTTCCCTACGCCAAAGGCAATAAATACATACTGTAGAGTATCTCTCAAATCATACATGTAGGTTCCACAGGAATTCTTTATGTTATATTGAATGTTGTTTTTGGAACTTATCAGAAAAATGTGTAGGGTCCATCAGTTTTCTAGCCCATCATCACTATGATAGTTTCACATTTTCATATTTAGCCTGTAGCAAATGCCAACATAAAATTAATGTGAGTCGGCCATACTGAAATCAGTGGAGGTAACACACAATGTAAAAAGGGATGGTTAAGTGAAGGAATTCATCTATTTATAATCATATCAATGAATCAGTTGGATATAAGGAGTTAGGCAATAGTCAAGCCAACAAAAATTAAGGTCAAAGGTAGATTGGTGAGCAATTCTGGAAGTGGGCATGTCTAAGGAACTAACAACTTTATTGAGATATATATTAGACGCAGCAGCCAATCACAGTTGTTCTCTTAAACAGTTAAATTATTCACATGTAACATAGGCCTATATATATTGGGGCATATCTAAATAATGTGAGGTCTATATTAATACATGTACTAATGAATTCACCTCTGTATTATTTAACATTTTCTTTGCTTTTGTCGTTTAATTATTCATCTAATCTTTATTTCTTAAAAAGAACAGCATCTACAAGTACTTTCACCACTTACCAATCCCCCCATTCTCCAGCTGAACTTTATGATTTTCTAAATCATGGAACAAACTGTAAATAAAGAAATGTCCATACAATGCATAAGACAAATTGAAAATAACTTGAGTTAATCTTTCTTTGATATTCAGATATAAAGGCAGCTTAATTTGGGAAGTTTCTTTTTAGCCATTGCAGGCTATTGATATTTGGAATTTAGCCTTTCTCTTTCAAGGTAAAATGCATTGTGTCACTTTCATGTAGATCCAAACTTATACAAAATAAATCTGTTGACATTATATCTCATAGACTCAAGATATTCTAGTGCAAGAGAAAAATAGTGCAGGGTCAAGTTTTCTTCAAATTTCTTAGCCATAAAATTCAAGTTTAATTTGCTATTACAACACTTAAAAGGAATATTAAAAATGCGATTATTTGAATAAAGAGTCAACCCCAGTCTCATTTAAACAACTTTTTAAAAGTGGTTTAACACAATGATTTGTAGTTAATTTAATTACACATTAAATACTAACACAAATCATTTTAGTTTATGTTCTACAAAAGTCTGAACATTCTGAATATATATGAATATTACAATAGCTTGCTATTGATGTTCCAATAAGAATTATCTAAAAGATAAGTTTTTTGTGTCTTAATTCTTGCAAATTTCATATGTTTTTAGTTAGATCAAAACATTAACTTACCTGTCTTTGAAATACTGGATTTTTGCCATAAGATTGTCACAATCATTAACCATTTTCTGCTTCATTTTCAGAAAATTTGAATTTGTATTTAGGAGACTTAACCTGAAAAGGAATTGAAAATAATAACTCTAAAATTAGAAAAAAAGATATAAGATGTAAAGATAAAGGGGTCAAACAAAGAAATCAACAGTTTTTTTTAATCCAGATTATCTTAATATGAGTACTGAGGGATTTATCTTTATATGAGTACCGAGGGATTTCTTTCACAGTTTTTATTTCTCACAAAATCTGACACATAAAAATAAAAATGATAGCATATATTTGCACTCACATTAGAATACATAGTATTGAGTGTGTTCCCCTTGTATCAGGAATATTTCAATAACAAAGTACAAAGGTTCTTAAAAGAAGCAATCCCTTGTACAATAATCATAATCTAAACTCCAACAACTTTGAACTATGACCTCTGAGCACGAAGCTAAAAGGATTCACATAAATCAATGCTTCTATACGGAGACATTGAAATTATATTATATATATACCTATACCAATGCAACAAAACATTCATCTAAAAATTCACAAATCATCTAAACCTTTAACTTTATGACCCTCAGTCAATGGGTTTCTTCTTCATGCATTCATAATGCACGTAAGAGTATTGCTTCTGTTTTGGTAATGATCTGCAAGTCAAATGGATTTCAGAATCTGTGGAAAGGCTTGTGGTGCACAGTTTGTAATTGCAATTTTACTACATTCCAGAAGGAAACTTCAGCAAGGTAATACATGTAGTGCGAAAAGGTCTTATTTTTGATAAATTCCATTTGGAATGGGGTCCAATATTGCTCATGTAGAACCCTCAGAGAACCTCTGCAAAACACCTTGAAAATAATGGATATCTGTATCTATTTTCAGCAGTATACCCAAGTTTAATTGCAAAATTGTTTACTGAAATGTATCTCTGAGTTTTGATTTTGTCAACAAGTTAAAAGAATTAATAGATTAAAATTTTTTGTAAACAAAAAATTCATGACCTTCAATAGCGAATCAAAAATGTCCCCACCCCATGAAAAAAGTTCAAAAACAAACTCACATTACTGCTCTTTGTCCAAGCAGTAGCCTCCTAAAATCAATGGCCTGCTCACCGCAGAAATATACAGCTTCTGCCCAGGCCTTCTTTTGTTCCTGAAACAGAAGACAATCAACAGAAACTTAAGAATTACTTTTTATAGCCTTAAAGATACTTTTGGACTCATTTTTCATCTTCAGAGAATTAAAAGATTGAAATATCACATCTGCACCAGTACGGGTATATAATTAGAGGATGTAACTGATAAGACAGAAAAAATTTGCATGCAATATATACATTCGTTGATGTAGAAGTCATTGTTTAAAAATTAAAAATACACAATTACGGATTGAATTCATTTCCCGACATGTTAACAGACATGGCCAACGCCTTGTAAGTAGGGAAAATTATGCAGACAAAACATGTCCAGCACCTACATTTAAACATTGATTTGACCATCTTTAATGTGTAAATTGCTTAATTATATCCATTTGTACAAGATTCCGTCGTTATCTCGTGTATGACAAATTTTTGCTAAATGAGTCCAGGTGTACCTTTAAGATGTAATCATTTGTTCTGTGTCATCCAATACATAAGATGATTGACAATTGAATTCTTTATCAGTACTGTTTCAAATTTTGGACTCCTGTAAAACTTCTTTTATTTTAATATTTCCAAATAAATGACAAATTGTTTTTCAAATAATGAAAAATTAACAGTAGCAAACTAAATTTAAATGGCAAAAAACATTGGATAGTCTTTGACAACTCAGACTTGTTTCCGAATCCTATATTGTTAATGTTATTTATAAGAACTTTATGTATCATATATATTGAGTTAATAAAATATGGTTTGAACTGACTCAGACAAAACAATACCTTCACATAAAAGACCATTTTCATTTCATGGCCAAAACATATGTACATAATTCTCATCTAATTTGCAACAAACCTCAAATGATTCTTATTCTGTTAGAGATCTTACAATATCAAGCCTTGTCACCTTGACCTCTTATTCTGTTAGAGATCTTACAATATCAAGCCTTGTCACCTTGACCTGGAATGGTTTTTTTTCAAAAATGGTTCAAGGTCAGAGGCCACATTTGGATTAATTTGTCCCTCTGAAGCACCATAAGCAATGACCCAAAGATGAACATATCAATGTCATGTGACCTTGCTACTGGATTTAAGAATTTGGTCCAGGACCATGTCACACTCTTGGGTATATACCTGATAAGGTAAATGAGTTTGGGCCTCTCTCACAATACGCTGTACCCTCTGTGGCAAGGGCTTGAAATATTTTTTGTTGACTGACTCCTGACTGTCACCTTTCTTGAACAAGAACACCATCCAGTCTGTGTCACCCTGCCAATAAACAATCCAAGTGGCATACAATACAAATGGTTTCAGTATGTTACAAGTATGGCTTTACATCTTACGATAGATAGAGTTGTATAGCTTTACATTTTAATACGATGGATTGAGTTTTTAAACAAAAATTTATGAAACACTACCAAGCTCAATTGATGGAGTTTTACTCTTGCTAATATTGATATAGACATTTTCTTCATGTGTTTATTCAAGCAGAAAATGCATCACAAGTCAGCCTGTGGAGAGCTGGAAAATATTATAACTATTAGGACTCACAAAAGTGCTGTTACCCTCCAACCCAAGTGATCAGTGTAAACCTATTTCTTGTTCATTAGAAATGATTTTCACTTTCCTTCATATGAATAAACAACCACAGGTATGATTAAGCCCAGAGGAATGATTCAGCCCAGAGGTATGATTCAGCCCAAAACAATTGTTCTGATGGCCACCTAGAGAAGTAATACTCCTCATTTTTGTGAACATCCTGTAAAATCTACAAATTTGTCTCTTAATCTTTTGGTTCAATAATACAACTAATTTATACCAGGGAAGGGGGAAGTTTAGAATCAGTCCTAACAGAGATACAATAAAACATGGGAAATACCTTGTTTTCTAGTTACTCATTAACCTACCGGGTATGTCCAGCACTGGATTGCTGACTGGTTTGGGTCTGGATTTGACCCTTTGGGTAGTAAGATATCCTGCATATCAACAGGGATATTTGTCTCTTTCTCTATTGATTTCTGTAATTCCAACATACTGTTCTGTTCCATCAGTGGATATGAAAGCACCTGGTTGGTTTCGACATTTAAGATATTCACAATCTATAGAGAAGAAAATATGTTTGTTCTCAGTAAAATGATAAGAGGTCAATATATCAGTATGGTAGGCTTTTGCTGACATTTTTATTTGTCAAGACTACAAGACAGAGTCATATAATATCTCCAATCCCTCTTAATCTAAATATTCAACAAACTTTCACATTAATTTTATAAGCAATTGACCATTCATCATTGTACAAATGTATATTAACAAAGTTGTTGATTTAAAGATATTTGCTTTGTATCACTTAAAATGACTTAACCTTCATAGTAAGCATAGTATCCAGTAATTTAAAACAATGTGGTCTCCCTTCTGTCAGACCGCCACCTCTTGATTTGGGGTCCCACCTTAGCATATAACGTAGCCACTGCTCAAAGTACGCTTGCATACTCCTACAACATCAAGAATGTTACATTGAAAATATGATTTTAGGTTTCATTTACCCTGTGTATTGTATGTAAACATGTATTGAATCAGGATACCACACATGCAACTTACATGTTTCCTTCATTTTAAAAGTTATAAATACCTGCAGGGCTTAACATTACAATTGTTTAATTATCCATCTCAGTGAAATTTTTCAAGTGCAAAATTTATTGTGCTAAAAAATCTCATGCAAAATCTAAAATATTGTGTATATTTATTACAAGTTATTTGTTACAAGGAAATCACATGCAATATATAAGAGCCCTACCAGCTATCACTCAAAAGAGAAATGTTTACCAAGGTTCAAGTGTTTGATGAAAAGCAGAGCAAACATCAAGGTCAAAAACACAATATCATTTACATTGTTACTGACTGAAAGTCCCAGTCATAAGAAACAGATATACAAAAAAAGAGTTGTATCATTTTCATTAAAAAGTTATGACCATGAACAGAGTATCATAAAATAATAAAAGACAGATAAACAGAGCAAAAACTGTATCCCTAAATCTCAGACAACAATGGGTATAAAAGTTAGTTCACTAATTTTTTAATGATTAAAATGAGCCATTAGAAGGAACTTTTTAACAGACATGCATATAGACTGGACCCAAGGAGAAAACAATATATGCATCTCTCTACTACTAATGCCAAATGTTCAAATATAAGTGCACCAAGAAAGGAGGCCAAACTTACCGACATAAATAGTTAGGTGATATAATCTTCTTAGAAAATTTAACTTCTCCTTCTGCATTGTGATATGCACAAACATCGTCAGGGGACTTTTTACACACTTCTCTGTGCCTGACAGACAAAAAAAGAAAATCAGTTTTCATTGTTCTAACAGCTAGTCTTGTTCTCATTGGAGTAATATTACATGAATCTTGATTTACTTTAAACGGGAATTTTTTTTCCCTGCTTTATTTTCATCCCCTTTGTCCTCATTGTCAGTGAGTGAATTCTAAACTGGGTGAATTGAAATCAGTAAATTCATTGAATAGAATTAAGAGGAGACTGGGCATGTTTACAATGAAATAAGACAAAACTCTTTGCAAGTGCATTTGGGTGAAAATTAAACAGGGTAAAAAATAACCCTTTATACAGTGTAGACTTAACAGAGGTATATTATGTCAACTAAACCTGTGTAGAAAGTTATTATAAATACACTTCATCTAAATTCCAATTATTTGTGAATAAATATTGTTTTAATATTTAGCAAAATACTTTGTTGCATTAATTTATAATAATTGGTATTTCATCCTGTATAAACAGTTCTTATATTCACACTTGACTGACAGAGATGAAAGCAGAAGAAATAACTTAACAATCGACTTCCAGGTAGCAAATGAAGAGAGACAGCTGAAGTCTATCACAACTGTGTTATCCTTATTCAATGAGGTTTTGCTTTTGGCTTTAAGAAAACCAAATTAAGAACATAGAATATAAGACTCAGACAGTGTGCTCACAATTGCACATTCCCCTGATTTGATACAAAATGATAGATTGGTGCTAACACAAGTTAGGTAATCTTTGTACAGTCTA
>JACSZP010029968.1:646-12112 GCA_016161895.1 Pinna nobilis
TTGACGTCTCCATATGAGTGAAATATACTTGAGTGGGATTTTAAACAACAATGCGACATCAACAAATGGTTATTTGAGTTGGAGAAAAAGAATCAAATATGATTATGCATTGTGAATAGAGAAATCTTAAAACCACTGGGAAAGAAAATGACGACTCAGAACTCGGTTGAGCTCTGTTCAAGAAAGCCATGTTCTTTCCTTCCAGTTTTAAAATTCCCCTTTCTACAACACATCGTCATGTAAGGTTCTGTCAGTCTCTTACCTTTTGACTGTTAAATCTGCTGCCACCAAAAATATCAGGTAAAGGTGAACTGCTGGGTAAATCCATGTAAGCTGTAGATATGTATTTCTCATGCTGTTTTTCTTTCACCGTTGACAGATGCTCTGTCCTATATTCTTGATTTTGTTTATCTGTACGACGATCAATTTTCACATTTGGAGATGGAGTAATTGATATTTTGTTACATTCATTATCGGTCTCAGCATCATCAGCAGGGGTAGCATCAACACCATCACCACTACCAGAAGTAGTATCAGCATCAGCAGCAGCAGCAACAGCAGAAGTATCATCACCATTATCATCAGCAGCTGTTCCAGCACTTTCTCTTACCAGTTGTATCTCTTGAGCTAGACATGATGTTCTGGGTTGATCCTTTATGACATTACATAAAACACCTCTGGACTCTTCATTTTCACAGTTGTCATCTGAATCCCCATGGTAACTCCTGGCACTCATATCACCTGATTTTACCGTTTGCTGGTGGTACTTGCCGTTCTCTATTTCCGAGAGAGCTGACCTCTGTCTTTCCTTTTTGCCACTACACAGGAATGACAACTTATCTCCGATCAAACTACGGTTTGAATTTAGTGTAATCTTCTGTACACAATCATCCAAAATCACTTTAATTTCTTTGTAGTGTTGGGATTTCCCATTTCTCTCACTTGGAATTAGTTGGCTTGGGATAGGTGATTTTGATTTCTTTCCTGCAGACAGAATTATCTCCATAGTAGCGTGGCTCATCATGTTATCAACTCTCTCTGTAGTGCAGACTTTTTGACTTTGCACATGTTCCCCTGACAGGGCTACAGCATCTTGCCTTTGCACATGTTCCCCTGACAGGGCTACAGCATCTTGCCTTTGCACATGTTTCCCATGCTTTTTATTTAATTCCTCCTCATGACTCTTTTGTGAGTGATCTTCACTGTGAAGTATCTCACTATCTGGCAGATCTAACTCCATAAGGCCCTCCTGATTCTGGATAAGTTCAATTTCTTCCTCCCCTTCCTCCTGGTCACTGACTGGAGTTTCCGAGTCCATCATAAATATATCTTCAAGGGAGCAAGAGGTAGACACTCTGTGCTTCTCTTTTTTTGCCACCTCTCTACTGGACAACAGGGTTGGCACAAGATCGCCATCTTCACAAGAACTTTGGACCATCACTTTATCGTCCAGTTCTGACTCGGGAATACATATGTCATCCAAATGTTGGCCACCCTCTCCAGAGCTTGGCTGCAAAACTTTACATCCTTTAAATGATGAAGATTTATTTGTTCTTTGTTGTACGTCTTCTGTTGTTGTTTGTGATGAAGTGATTTCCTGTTCTGAGTCACATGACTTCCTACTTCCTGTAGCATTAGGCATAACTCTATCTGGTTCTTCAATTCTAGTATTGGATTTCATACCTGATTCATTCCCTTTCTTGTCCTCAGCACGATTGACTCTCTCAGTGATTTGCTCTAGAGGACATGCCTCTCTCTGGTCTATGGGCGATGCTGAACCCTCCATTATCACCTTGTCTACTCTTGTGTTTCCATAATTGTTGCCAGCTGACATCTCATTAGCTTTGTTACCACTTATATTTTCCGAGGCCTTACTTGACTTCTGTCCATTGTCTTGAGTAAGCGTGGGCAGACTTCCTTTAATATTGTGTGATTCTCGTACATTGATAGGGGGACTAGATTCAAATGCAAAACACCTCCTTTTAGGTTTGTTCTGACAAATGTCTTTCTCCTGCTCTATAGACTGATCATTGGTTTCCAAGTGTCTATCTTGGAGTGTTTCACTTTGTCCCATTACAGAGGATTCTACAGTGACCCCTCCTGGTGCCCCATCTACTGATTGATTCTGAACACCTTCACATCCGACTGGAGTCCCCACAAATGGTCGGCCCCTCTCTTTCGTTGGCTGGAGAATAGAAACACTTTCTTGGGTGCTGTTAATGTCAGAGCTTACACTCGGTGACACCTGTATTGAAGGTGGCTTGTTACCAACAACAATAGGCTTAAGTATAGACACACTGTCCTGCAAGGAAGAGCATTCTGATCTTTGTGTCTCCCGGACTACTTCCACCGTGTCGGAATTTGTCACAGTGCCACCTAGTGTCAGGTCATTGTCCTTCCTTTTCATTCTCTGTTCGCCAGACTTTCTGGTTTTCTTCATTGAGTTGCTCTCAGTATCATACCCAGTAGTCTCATTTCCTGACTGTGTACTTTCACTTTGTGACTTTTCTGTATTTACAGCCATCCTTCGTCTGGATTTTCTAGTCTTTCTCATCAGGTTGCTGTTACTATCGCCCTCACTCTGTTCATTTCCTGACTGAGTACTTTCACTTTCCAGCTTTTCTATGCTCAGTGTCACCCTCTGTCTCACTTTTCTTGGTCTCCTGATGATACCACTAGAATTGTCTATACTCAAATGTGATGTTGTACACATGCTTTGACTACTGCATATCCCATTTAGAGGGGATGCCTTAAAAGTCTCAGTTTTCTTGACATTTTCCAGATCTTGTATTAATTTCTGTGGAGTTCCTTTGTTATTTAATTTGATTGACACCTTCCTGACATTTTCGTCCAATGGAGTACTTTGAACTATATCGTCATCTCCAGACCTACAAGTGTCTGCCAATGGACATACTCCTTTGTCCCTTACATTAGCCTCGATTTGAGGAGTAACTTGCTCAGTCAATACCGCCATTTTGGTATTATCATCTTCCACCACAAGCTGTTGAGAATTAAGCTTTTCCAAGATTCTGTCAGGCTGTATGTCTGGAAAAGAAAAGTCATTGATAAATTCAGTCATCGCAATTACATTGGAGTTGGCCTTTAACAAAGTCAAAGGGGACTGAATTTTGACTTCGTTATAGGCATCCTTAGTTTTAAGCATCAGAATTTTACCACATATATAAATACTAATTCTTTTGGGGGATTTTATTCCTATTCGTTAAAGCACTGAATTCCCTTTAAGCTGATTTGTTATAGACCAACTCTACTGTACTCATAAATTCCTGTAAATCTGTAAATTCCCATGGGGTTATTTTATTTCTTTAATAATGTGTACAATTCTACATTCATCGAAAAGATTAAATAGTGTTACAGGGATTTACCGAACTCGCAAAATGCGAGTATATGACCCTCAAAAAGTTGTTTGTACCCCCAAAGTTTTTTACAAACTTCCATTTGGAAATACACATCAACATCAACACATACAAAATCCATTTGGACACATACTATGAAAAAAAAGGTTTTTCCTATTCCACTCTCATCTCCAACTTAATATGAATTATGCTAACAAAGTTGAACTTAAAGACAACAAATAGTTCATGTATTTCATTATTTCATACCTTGTATAGATAAGTATATACTCATTTGTTTTATTCATACGTTAAATTTTAAATACATGTATATTATATTTTGTGGACCCTTAAATTTATCAATTGGACCCTCAAAGAAAACTGTATGGAGTCCAAGGGACCCCTAGAATTAGGATGCCAGGTAAACCCCTGGTGTTATCTATAAAGCAGGAAACTACAGAAAGTAAATCTATGTTTTATCATACTTCAGAGTTGCTCAAGTTATGTAATAAATATCCTTCTGTACCACAAATGGTTTCTTTTGTTGTTGTTGTAGTTTAATGTCCCACTCAAGAATCTTTCACTTGTACTGACATGTCACTATGTGTCGGTGAACAACGACAAATTATGCCTATGCTAGGCACTTATAGTCGTAGAGCAGGGAGGGTTCTTTAACATGCATACACCTACTATGACACGGGACCTCAGTTTTTCCTATCTCATCCAACAGACAGGGACAGCCACCCGTGACGTGGATTTGACTCGAACCCCGTACCTCTCGATCAGAAGTTGAACATACTAACCACTAGGCCACGGTGGCCCCGTACCACAGTTGCGAAGTAAGTTGACACAAATGAGAATGCTTATGAAACAGTAGGTAAGTAGGTAGATATTGCCATCAGAGACCATCCCTGCAATTATGGAAACATGGCTGCTAAAGACAGGTGTTCTCTAGGGATGAATTTTACATTAAGGATTATTCCTTAAGTTATTTCTTCATGTAATTTTTCTAGACCAGTGGTTCTTCATAACATTGGTCTTTCAAAACAGGTTCCACTTTATTTCAATACATGAAGTAAAGCCAAACCTATTTTAAGAGACTGTCCAAGGGAAGGTGTAAATATGGCCATGAACAGATGGTCTCTTAATTCAGTTGTTTTATATAGGAAAAAAAACAACTTTGGGAACCACACATTTAGGTCACATAAGACAGTGTGTCCTCCAATTCAGCAGGTAGCTAAGGCAGGTATATCATTGCTCAGTAAAACATATTCCCCTAATAATTTGTTGAAGGGATTTGTCAACAACATAAATTATTTCTTGTCCCCCTGAAAAATGTTAAGTATTACATGTAACCTGTTCACCCCTGCAGACCATATTAGACTGGTATAACACAATGAAAAAAAAGCATACTACTTTGATATTTAGGGGTGAAAGAGTTAAATAGGACATTATTATATGTGTGTCAGGAAAAATTTACTGCAATATGAGAAGCATACTGTGTAAGATGATTTATTTTTAACTTGTGTCAGAAATATTGTACATCAGTTGCTGACTACATTACAGGTGTATGATCAGAAATGAACATCAATCATGCCCTCTCTACTTGATGCACTTCTCCTTTCACTTTCGATGTGACCTTTTGAGATCATTGATGTCATATTGTTTTAGCCTTTTAGTTTTACAGAAAGCCGTCAGAAAATGATACTGATTGATTGATGAATGATTTCAGACATTTGTTGACTTCAGACATCCTATAATCACACAATTTTTATTTGCTAAGCATTCCTGGGCAAAGAAGTGGCCCAAAAGTTATTATCAATGCGTTGGCATTGCTGTTTATTTTCATTTTGTTTGCAGTACCTAGTTTGAAGGTAAATACAGAATAGTTGGTAAGTGAGTAGTGTCTTGAACTACACAAAAATTCTGAAGTTGGATCAGGACAGCGACACTGGCTCAGCACCAATCTCACTTTTCTCTAACCCTTGTCAAAATATGTGTATTTTAAGAAACTAACCATCTTTTCTCTAAATACCTAGCACAGATAACTAGAACAATCCTATGGTATACAAAATGTGTTTGTGAAACACTGATGCCCCCCAGAGAGCAGCTATTACAAAAATAGGTGAAAGTCCAAGGTCACAAGGTCAAAAATCATGTTATTGGTATTGTTGTTTAACATCCCACTCAAGAATATTTCACTCATATGGAGATGTCACCATGCGCTGGTGAAGGGCTACAAATTTTGCCTATGCTCAGCACTGCTGGTCGTAGAGCAGGGAGGGGTCTTTAACATGCTAACACCTACTGTGACATGGGACCTTGGTTTTTACTGTCTCATCCGAAGGACAGGGAAAGCCAACCGTGGAGTTGCGCTAACGCGGCACGAGCCCGGATCTACCGATTCGCAGTCGTACAGGCTAATCACTCAGCCTAGGAGGCCCCAACAAATCATGTTAAGTAATCATATAAATAAATCCTGTCATGAGAGACCACCTATCTTGAAAGACCACATTTACATGGCAGAAGGGGCGGTCTCTCAGGAAATGTTCCGCTGTACATTAGGGACCATCCTACCTAAATTTGGCTGTTCAAAGTCGTGTTCTCCAGGTTCAACATTCAGATCCTCAGTAGCAGTACTGCATTCATCCTCAGAGTCTGGCATTTGTTTGTCATCTGCAGAAATAAGACTTGGTGTTACCATTTTTTGAGAAACTTTACGAAATTTTCTGAAATTACTAACTGCTGAATTGCGCAACTTTTCAAGGCATCAAATATTAGCATAAGCCACTGTTTAAGTATGTGTTTTAAGAAGCAAGGGCTCAACAGAGGACACAAGACCTATATCAACATATGTCCAATGGTTTTGTTACCCATTAGTATATACAAAGCAAGAGGCCCAAATGGGCCTATATCGCTCACCTGAGCAACAAATGCTTAAAGAGTTTGAAACAATTATAAACTGATAATGTCCAAAAATGAGAAAATAAAAACAAAAATCTAATTTCTGAATGGAACCAAAAACAACAACACTTCTTCACATATCTTTCTGGATCACTCAGTTGTATTCAGTATTTCTTTCAATGCAGCTCTTTCTCAAATGAGGGTACCCAACCTAGCCTAAGTTGCCCCACCGCTTTTCTCCCCTAGGCGGATCCAATAAAAAAAACTTCAACTCTTGTAGGGAACAATGAGTTTCATTAAAATCCCTGCAGAAGTTCTGAAGAAAAAGTTGAAATTTTGAAAAGCTTATGGATGACGGACATACAGTGGATTGTGACTATAGCTCATTTGAGCCGTTTGCTCAGGTGAGCTAAAAAGAAAAGTAGGACGCACAAATAATATCTTATCAATACCTGCAACAGCAGCCAAAGAGTCTGGAAACCAAAGGGTGACAGACAGACAGAGACAGACATACAGATAAATAGACAGACAGACAGATAGATAGATAAATTAACAGATAGACAGATAGATAAATAGACAGACAGATAGATAGATAGATAAATTGACAGACAGACAGATAGATAAATAGACAGACAGACAGATAGATAGATAAATTGACAGACAGATAGATAGATAAATAGACAAACAGACAGATAGATAGATAAATTGACAGACAGACAGATAGATAAATAGACAGACAGACAGATAGATAGATAAGTAGACAGAGAGAGTAGCTTGCCACATTATAACAACATTGACCAATAAGGGAAATTTTTTTTTAGAATTTGTACTTCAAAGATACATGTACCTATATATCCTGGAATACCCTTCTCCAATGAATCTCCATATTCCAACATTTCACCTTGGCCTCCCAAGCCTCTGCATTCCAGTCCATCATCCTGGTCCAGTGATGCTCCCTTACCATGTTCATCACCCTGGTTCAATATCACTCTTTGCCAATGTTCGTATTTTTGTATGTGTGTATCTTTTATGACAGGTCTATCCTTTTGGTGTATTACTTTTCTCTCTTCAGTTTTATCAACCTTTTTAGGTAGTTCTACACCTACTGGGTTTTCATCTTCTGTAACATTTTCTCCCTGTACAGCTTTTCTGTTCTTACAATTCTTGGTATTCCTATCGTCAGGATCATCAGAATGCTGTGACAAATCTTCATGCTTATCCCCAGATTTCTCCATCGTGTGATTCTCTTTCATTTGCTGAACAGAAGGCTCATCATTTCTTGACCCAACATCTGATTTTGACTCATCCCTGCTGCACTTTATTGATGGCTGTTCTTTTTGCTTGGCATAATGGTTGGAATGATCATGAGAAATAATAATACCTTGATTAGATTCATCAGTTTGACCCCTGTTTACAGCAGTTCCTAGTGTTTCTTCATCACAGACAACAGGGAGTTTAAGATTATTTTTCTTTTGAGCCATTTCGAGCGCGTTGGTCTCCCTTTTATTACCAACATCAGAAATTTCAGCTGAATTATTCCAACCATCCATGCAAGATGTCCCATCAGACTTATTATTCGGCTCTTCAAGACCAACTCTATCCACTGTACTTCGTTTGTTGATATTACTAATAGTTACCACTTTGTCGCTAAACCTTACCGTCTTTTTATTTCTGACGTGATGCTCAGATATACTTAAGTCATCACACGTGTCAGGTATCACATCAACCTTTGGTGATTCATGTCCATTTTCCACCATCTGAGCCTGCACCTCCTGAGTTGATGTTAGTAACTCGTAGTCTTCCGCTTCGTCAATTCTATCCTTTATTCGCTCAAATTCCTCGCTTTCTTTTCTCAGTTGCATCAGCTTTGGTGACAGTTTCTTACTGTTTGTCCTCTTCCCAGTTTTCATCTTTATTTCCAAGCACTCTAAAGGTCTCATTTTGTTCACTTCATCTTTCTCAATTGCTGCATTTTCAACATTTACTACAATTACATCATCTTCTCTCTGGAGGTCGGTGCTTGCTGAAACACCTTTTTCGGTCTTTTGTTTCAAAATGGACTTAGTTATACTTTTGTGTTTTGGTATCTGTGTCTCCACAGTTATCTGTCCCTGTTTACCACCATTTCCCTGGACAGGCTTTTTCCTTTTCTGATGCTTCTCAGTTTTTGGAGTTCTCTGACTTGACTTGAACTCATATGGATCCGATTCCTGTCCAGACAGATCAGCTGTCATAATACTTCCGTCTTCAACTTTTCTTTTTCTTTGTAACAAATTCATTACACTATCTAATTTTGTTGCCTTGGAAACATCAGTATCATTCATTTCTACCACAGCCTTTGGAATTATTTTCTTGAAGACCAATTTACCTCTGTTTTGAGTAGTGCAAGTTTCTGTCACAGCATGCAAGTCATTACGAGTACATTTGAAAATTCTGTGCTTCAATTGTTTTTTGTCATGACTGTTTGTTCCTAAAATCACTTTTTCAGACCTACTTCTATCTGTATGCCTTTGACATACTTTGACTCTGGTCACCTTTGCTTCCAGTTCCATTTTTCTCAGTTTTTCCATATTATCCTCCACAAATTCTTCTTCCTTATCACCCACAAGCCCCTCCTGTTTGTCTGCCTTCACTGGGCCAAAGACCTGTTCTTCATCAATGAAATCATGACCATCTACTAACGGCATATTCTGTAGCCATTCTTTTACTTTGTACGACGACTTCACACCCCTGTTGGCATGAGCTCTGCGATGTGCGCTGCTGTAGGTACGGGTTACGACCTGGACTTGTGCAGGGGTGCTTGACAAACTTCCCTCTTTTGGAGTACCACTGACCTTTGAACTCCCTGATAGGCTTTCTCGGCTACCCTCAACATCGACACCATTCTCGCCTTTACCTTTGCTATTCGATTCCATTGAGGCCAGCAGATTTTCATGTCTTCTTTTCATCTCGTTTTTTTCGCTCCCTAAATTCATAACTTTTTCCTCTTTAACATCATCCGACTTCCTTTGGGGCATCACTTCATCATCTTCACCACTATTGCACTCATCAAGACTACCACTAACAATAGCACCACAAGAACCTGTCTCTAAATACTCCAATAATTTGTCATTCTGATCTGCATCATTTGAATATTTTGCAACAGATTGGTTTATCAACCTGTTATGTTTCAGCGATTTCCCTCGGATGCTGCCAATACCCATGTCTGTAACTGGCTTCTCACGATCGTGTCCAGTATTTCCCCTGCTCCTTGCGTTACCCATGTCATGAGGATTACCAACAGCATCACTTTCCTCTGTTTGGCTTTTACCAGCATTACTGTCCATATTGTTCACCGCATTTCCTGGTACACATGTTATATTGCAATGGTCAGGCCTGTCATTCTCGATCAGATCATTTTCTACATCATCCAGAATGTGAAGACCGTTCAGTGTCTCAGTTTCCTCTACATCATTCAAGGACTTTCGTCTCTTGCTGTTTCTTGTATTTCTCCCTTTTGTGGACTCCTGAAATAAACATATCAGTAAAGATAATTTACCAGTGTGCTAGTGTGTTTGCAGTGACACAAGCAAAGAAATCATGGATTGTCAAGTGATATTCCTGCTCATAAGGCTTAATTGTTAGTTGTTGTAGGTTTTTAGCATCTCACTCATGATTAATTCATGCAATGAATGCACCACCATGTTAATGAAGAACCTGAAACATTTGCAAGTGCTTGGCACTTTGGGTCATTTAGCAGTGGTGGTGGTGGTGGTGGTGGTGGGGGGGGTCTGAATTGGGCAGATAATAATGTAGCACTGGACCTCTGGTTTTACTAACCCATCCAAAGGAATTTGTTTTGTGGTTTACTGAAAAACCCAGCTCTCTTCTTAAAAATTTGGCCAATTGATTAAATACAAAATTTTTACAAGCTTGTAATCAGAACATAGTTTTTAAATCGGACATCGTCATTTCTCTCATTCATAATCACCTCGGTTGAATGCTCTAATGACAAGTGTTCTGTACAATCACGAACAGTTAACAAATACATGTATAGATAAAAATTAGTCCTAAATACATATGTCAAGTCTCTTTGTAAAATTTGCGGCCCTCAGGTGGAACAAAATATGAATTAGGATTTCATTAAACAGATTTCTATCTAAACTCACAGAAATGATATATGAAATTAATCTTTCCCTTTCAAAAACCAAAAACAGCTGTAACAAATATTTACCTTTTTATCTGACAGATTTATCTTTCGTTTTGTGCCACGGGTGTCCTTCTTTGGGAGTGGTTCTGGTGTACAGGGGAAAAAGCTCATCGTTTGTGGTCCTTTGGGTGGAGAATCTGAATGACAAAGGAAAACCTGTTTATATAATTGGAAATTTGAAGGCACAGTCTATATAAAAAACAAAAATGCAAATTTGTACTGTGAATATCACACAACAACTTAAGCCTAGTTCATCTCAGACTTGCGACAGCCATACACCAAATTTTTTAGGAAAATGAAAGGGTTATGTACAACAGCCTTGAGACCTCCATACAAGTTCACAAAATTGCAGGGCTGTCACAAAGTCGCAAACTAAATTTCTAACAAGCACATTCTCTTTATGATTTCAAGTGATTCAAGCAATTCGCAGGGCAGCCGTACGGATTTGTTGCAAACTATCAACAATGTCCAAAGACGACCAAATTGTACGATTAAACAAATCACACGGCTGATGTGAACTAGGCTTAATTCACAATCATTTGATTTGTTTAATCAACTTTCTACCATAACACGTGTAGTTTAACCATTATAAAATGGCTGTATAATCGAGGCTGCAGTTGATTAAATATATCGATTAACCACACGTGGTTAACGTCCTCCGAGTGTTTTGATTGGCTGATACGTCAGGAAATTCAATTATGAAGCCATCATTCGACGTCATTATATCTGAGGTCACAATACATTGAGTGGGCTTCGTTATGGCTGGAATTGAAGAATTTTTTTTTGGATGTTTTCAATACTTTGATTTGTAAAATAATATAGTGTTATGCATACCTGCCAACCTCTGAAACCTTCAAAGAGGGAGATCTCCCCCTCAGCTGTGATAGCTGAGGGGGAGATTTTGTGTGAAAGACATTTTCAGCCTAAATAATTCTACGCGAACAACATTTTCAGCCTTAATATTATAACATATATCTTAGACTATACATTTCAAAACACCAACAAAAGCTTTATGGATTTACT
>JACSZP010029971.1:0-12793 GCA_016161895.1 Pinna nobilis
ATTTTTAATGTGTTAACGATTTTTCACAGTTCTTTATTTGCAGTAATCAAATGATGTAAACCTGTCAGAATAGTTTCTTTTACTAGCACCAGGTAACTGCGAAGTCATTGAATCTTTGTTTCAGCGTCAATATTAAGCCCAATAAACAATTGTAACGAATAACCACAATCATCATTGATTAATTGTATGTCGTTGTATCGCGGGATTTATTGACTAAAAATGCATGTTTGTTCCGAATCTTTAATGTCGGTGTCGGAAGCTGTAAATTCCGTTATATCGACGGTAAATAACGTTATGTACGTTTGTTCTTGGAGAAATCTTGTCGGTAGGTGAAAATGTCGGATTAACGACGGTCGTTATAAAGCGGTCTGACTGTATAACCATTGAACACATCTTTATTATTTACATTATAAAAATCGTGGCTAAGTTTCAAAATATTAAAAGTGAATTAAAGATCTTTTACATCATAATTAATTTAAGAATGGACCAAAAATCTCCAAAATTATAAAAAAAAAAAAAAAACACCAATAAACATATGTTCAGAAAATTGCCAATGTTGAAACAAGTAACAAAGGTTCCAAATAATTACTTACTCTCTTTTGATATAATATTTGTAAAGTCTTTGTATAAAATATCTGTAATCTCCAGTTAGTTTCTGGTAAAAAGTAAGAGTGAATCAGTTGTTGAAGGTTTGCAATACGAGTGATTAGTGGACACAAAAATGAATTCACAAAATAATTATTTGTACATATCCCAATTTCAATAGAGGTTCAGTCATGCACAAGTTCCTAATTAGTACATATAATGCCAAGCCCTTTGTTTTAACAACACACATCTGCTAAACCTTACCTTTAATCACAAGTGAGCTACCCCATCAGCCATGTTGTTTATAAAGTCTTGTGACTTTTATGAGGTCACATGACAGCAAGTATATCAAACATTGCCGCTTAACAAAAGTTTCTGACTGGCCGGGAAGCTAATAACATGTCAACTGGTCGTGTTACGAAGATGACTGCTTAGTTGGGTTTAATTATATTAATGTATGGGGAGGATTCAAGATGACCACTTAGCACAATTAACCGCTTATTTTAGGTGGCCACTCTGGTAGGTTTGACTGTATTCAGGTTTAGGAATTTTCAATCATTGAATCAGCCATTAGTTCTCCTAGTTTTTGTGTGAAAACAATTGTGAGTCAATAATGCCTATGGTATTGTCCTACCGTGAATCTTCTCTTTGCCCATGTGATATTTTTATATGTGAGATTTGATTTTATGTATTAACTGACGTGGTGGTGCAGTGGTCAGACTTTCTATGTTTAGTGTATACCCACACCCACTTGTATTTACACTAATGAAATAGTCTGTTAACCTCAATCTGTATATTATGTTCAGAAAATAAAAATAAACAGAAATGGTAAGTGATTACAATTTTAGACATTGATCATTTTTAGTCAGAAATTTGTTCATTGTTATACATATCTCTGTATTAATATTAAGATATTTTTCTTCCTCTTCAGATAAGTCTGATGAAATTTCAACAAATAATAATGTTAATGACCAAGGTCACATGAACACACTAGCTATCGTCATAGCAA
Organism: Pinna nobilis; assembly: GCA_016161895.1. NCBI lineage: Eukaryota > Metazoa > Mollusca > Bivalvia > Pterioida > Pinnidae > Pinna > Pinna nobilis. The sequence continues at coordinate 1,595 of JACSZP010029971.1, forward strand.
CTGCATGTAGTGTGTTAGGATTTTTACTTATGGTAATGGTGGTTGTTGTTTTGAGGCGGCGTAAGCCTCACCACCCCCGCATCTATCATACCGGAGCTATGCCACCTCCATATACCAGGGTTCACAGCAATTCTGCGGATGAACATGACAGAGTAGCTCTAATAGGATATGAAAGAGCTAGACTTCCAACTTATGAGGAAGCCACACGAACTACACGACCTTCAAGGTCAAATGAAGGACATACAACTTCTGATGAGTACAGACCTCTACCAAACATTCCATCACAACTTAGTGCAGCAATTCAAAGTAATAGCAACAATAACAACTTAGACAACACCAGTCGGCAGTCCATAATTACAACAAGCACAGTCAACAGAGATGGTACTTCAGAAATATTTGGATCAATAGACACCGTCAATTTTAGTATGAGTGATGCATCAACATCCGTGACAGTAGATACATTAGACAGTAGGGCATCCCGTCCATCAAACGCCTCAAGGACTGCGACTGCTGGCAGTTTAGAATCCTCCAGAGAAAATCTTACTACTGAAGGTTTGTGAATAATACACATAATCAGTGCATAATACACACAATGATGTCACTATTTCATTCTTAAGTATCTTGGTAGTTCATTAATATAACCTCAAAAATACTTTGTAGGTTAATGTATGAATCCAATTTGCTATGTTCATATGTACATGCAACTAACATTTAGTCACATGCAGCTAGCATTCAGTGTAGTCATTCATTGATGCTTTTTTATTTCTGTTAAGGGATGAATTCAAGATGAAAGTGTAAAGAAAGCTTAAGTGTAAAGCTTATACAGAAATGTCAACAAAATCAAGTGTCTTATGATAAAGCTATTTATGTCATTATTGTTGATCATAGGTGAGATTGATAGTTTAATAGGGTAACTAGTGTAGTGTATGATATTGAAAATGTAGTCATATGAAGAAATGAATTAAAAAAAATAGGAGTAAACTTAAAACAATTGTATACCAGCAATGCTACATAGCAAAATAGACTACTGGTTTGTTATGTCCACTCTTCACCCTTTGTATTTCATAATATTTTTCCTTTCAAGAGTATGATACTCAGTTAGAACCAGACTTGTTTCATATGAAATTAATATACACATAACCCTTTGATAATTCAATGTTACATGGACAATCATGTCAGATCCTCTGCATGCTGTCTGGCAAACTGTCTTTTAAGACCTCCTCCTGCCTTTAAAGACCACTTTTGTCTGTTCTTTGAGTGGTCCCAATCGACTAGTAAGCATGCCACTAGGAAGCATATGCAGCTATGTGGACAGATTGTCAGCTCCTAATGTACTTTTCATTTTGATAGATGCACCACTACTGAAGAACACTGTAGGGGAGGAGGATATGATGACTGTTCCAGCTGCTGATGAGCTAGAAATACGCATAGAGGAGGAGGCTAAAGAGGCGTAAAGATACGCATAGACGGGGAGGCTAAAGAGGCATAGAGATACGCATAGACGAGGAGGCTAAAGGGGCGTAGATAACAATTGCAGATTCTAATATGACACAATCTGTTTGTATGTATGTCAAATACCTGAACTGAAATTCCAGTGATGAGCAGTAGTTGTACAGGATTTTGTATATAGATTTTAATACAACCTCTGAAAACAGAGGGGAGGATGTAAAGGAACCACCTTGTCTTTCTGTCTGTCTGCCTATCTATCAGTCTGCCAGTATCTCTAGGCTGTATCTACCTCATGGAAAGTCTGGACAAAACTTCATGTCAGGACAACCGTCATATAAGGATTCAACTTGGCCTTGGTCAAAGTTGTAACACATGTCGTCAACTCTGCTGGTGTATGATTTGTGTGTTTTATCTTTTGAAGAGTCAGACCCTATCATTATTAGATTTTTAAGACCATGGGTTTTCAGTTTTTGGTTGTTGCAAAATCATGAAGTACAAACCTTATACATTTATAGAGTACCTTGAGTACCTTGTTGCTTGCAAATGAGTTTTATGACTAACATGATTTATTGCCACTCTTGATTTGGAATAAAGCTAAGTCAGGTGTTCAAGGTCTTTGTGTCTAAAGCGATACTTTTTTTCTCAAAAAATCTTTAAGATTGAACTAATGCAGTCATGATTAAGCAAGCACTGGATATTGCATATTTTGTTTACATAAAGAAAATGACAAATTAGATTGATGTTTGGTAAAGCAAACTTATAATTACTGGATTTTCACAATTTGTTGTCAAAATGACCAGCACTCTACCTGCTTATGAGTGATTTCTAATTGTAAGTTTGTGTAAAAGCTAACAGGACTTGCTTAGATATTGACACACTGAATTGGCTCATGGGCTCATAATTCTTAATTTTGTCCAATGATTTTACTAGATACACTATCTGTAACAGCAGAATCCATTTTAAATAGTTATCAAAATAACAAATCAAAGAATCCTCAATCACCCTTCTCTTTCATGCCTTCTTTGCAGGTACATGTATACATGATTTCAGTGCCATAAGTTACATCTGTTGTAAAAAGGATCTGAGCATCACTCCCCATGTGCAGAAACACCAGCAAACCCCTCAAGGCACAATAAGGTAGACCGGTCAAAAGTCAGGATAGTCCACCTGCGTACCCCTCAAGGCAAGATAAGATAGACCGTTCATAAGTCAGGATAGTCCACCTGCACACTCCTCTAGGCACACTAAGATATTCCAGTCATAATTCAGGATAGTCCATCAGCACACCCCTCTAGGCACAATAAAGTAGTTCAGTCATAAGTCAGGATAGTCCATATAAATATGCTCAGGGTTATTTAATCCAGTAAAATGCAAAATTGTAAACAAAATCAATCCAAATTAACACAACCTGCCAAAATATTTATTTTGAAACAATTTTGTTTTGCTCTTTATTTCTTGTAAATATTCCAGTTGTTGAGTCACCTGCTATTTCAATGTCACGTTGATGTTTCAGGAACAAGAAACAAAACTCATTGTGAAAAATACATATCTCATGAACACATACTACACAAAACTGAACCCCTGTGTACACATGTACATTGTAGTGGGTTTAGTGATACATTTATCCTGACTTGCATTTTAGGATTGTGTTTATTTTAAATTGTGTGACTCTATACTTCTGTTCTCCAATGTGATCTTCATTTAGTATAATCTCTCTGGTGTATATTAAGAATAATTTTGAAGCAGCAAAACTTTTTTTTATTTGAATTTAAGATACTGTATATGTTTCAGTTTGTGAAAATTATGTACCATCAATGACCATAGAGCGAATTAATCAAACTAAATATGTTGATTCTGACATCGCAGAAGATATTCAAATCGTCCTGTTTTAACATTACTTTTCTGCTAGTTATAATTATACCTGTCTTCAGTAGCATGTAACATTAGACAAGAAGATAGATTGTCACAAAATGTGACAAAGTATTGGATATCATAACCAAACAATAACTTGTGAATAAGTTACAATGACATGGTAACTAAAGGATTACATATATTGACCAGGGTAAAAGGTGTTGACCTCCACCTTGTACTTGTCAATATTTAGGTTGTGCAGTCAATATGAAGACATAACGACTGTTTGCTTATAAATTTTGTATTATGACACCGCTTTGTATTATATGATATTCTGTCTCTGTGAACACTTATCTCTTACAATATGATGAAGTAGCTAAAGATTTACTTATGACTTTCATGTGAATTCCATATTTGTCAAGATATTCATGACCTAAATCAGACAACTGAAAGTACCACTGATTCTGATGTTAAGGGTAACCCCATCTTCTATAAAAGTTATAAAGTGTCTGTAATTAGGTCTCAGATAGGATCATTGCTATTACCATTGCACTGACAACATTTTCTTTAATCAGATAGGTAGTCATTGTCTCTCACGACAGGTGACATATTAGATCATTATATCAGGTAATTCTCTGTCTGATTAGCATTGTTATCTCCCTTGTCCAACAAAAGCCAACATCCCTTCTCGGGACTAAACACACAAGAGGGCAGTTTTGTTATTACATAACAGGAGTGACATAGTACACTTAAAATTTACCAATACCAATGTCATTTCACCTTTGTTATTACTGGTGGTGATTTTCAAGACAAGGGAGGTAGCTACATACAAGGAAGTGGAAATAACTCTCTAGATATATTGGACAAAGATAATTATAGTCTTATTCAATCTTGTATGTCTATGCAGAGACGTATATAACACAGAGACTAGCAACGTCCTATCTATCTATTGATTTTTCACTCGCGACGAAAATGATGACCGGTACCTTTCATGTATTAAGGCATATGGATAAGTTATTTACCGAGGTGTTCCGAATGCCCTTTTGAAAGATGAGATTTCTATGCTTGCTCGTAATCAGTCAGTCACGATTTATTGAGTCCCTATATTTCATCAAAATGTGTTTTTATACAACTGTAGTTAATGCTAAATGCTTGAAGCTAATTGGTAAAGTATTTCGCCCTTTACTTTACTATAAAAGCTATAATCAAAGTCCAAGCCAAGTGTAAAAAATGGCGCCATTTTGAAATATGCCCGATTTCTATGCTTGCTCGTAACATGGTCAATCACGTTATAGTGAGCCCCTATATTTGCAAAATGTGTTTTTGTACAGCTGTATTAATGCTAAATTGTTTGAAGCTAATTTGTAAGGTATTTCGTCCTTTACTTTTCTATAGAAGCCTGATCTCATCTAGAAAGTTGAGAACAATATCGGGCTTGTGATCACGCGAGAGTTTGATAAGCTGCTATTCTCTGTGTTATATACGTCTCTGGTCTATGTTTGCTATGTTTTGATATACATATGTTTTTCTTGTTAGTGTGGCTGCTGGTTAAAACTTTGTACATTTTGTGTAATCAGAGGATGCTATCAGTGATGCACTGTTGATTTATTTATTTTGGATGAGTCCAGGTTTATATGCAAGAGATAATGTGGGTAAATTTGATGCTTTAACTACTTTTAGTGTAGTTGTTCATCTCAGACATTTGGTATGACTGTTCTCGGTAGAAATACTACAACTGACAGTTCTGTTAAACACAACTGTAAGTGTGAGATTAAAACTGTAATCACTTGATCTATCTTCAAACATACAATGTCTAACAATGTTAATTTTTGTTTTACTAGATTGATTCCTTAATTACTAACTAAGCATGAACATTCCATTTTTCAGATATGGAACATGGTTGTTTCAGTAAAAATGCAGTGTAAATATATTATATAAGAACATTAACATACAGTTAGTGAGAAATCCCTTAAAACCACCTGATGAAAAAATGTTTATTAAGAAAAACTTGAAAATTAGCAAGTTTTGTTATTTTACTTTGTAATCAGGTTTAAATAGGGTTATCTATTGATAAACAAGTGGAAATTTATGGTTTCTATAAAGTTTAGTAGTCATGTCAATAAGGGGGCCTTTAGACAAAGTTTCTTTGTAATGTTCTGTACTGGGGAAGGAAAACCATTCCAAGAACTTTTGATTCATATAACCTACAGTAAGATGCCAAAATGATGCAACTTCACTTTTCCTCTGTATATTTTATATAAAATGGCATTTCCACAGACTTATTACAAAGTTATTTCCCAATCAATTCCAATACAATTTCAAGTCAAAACAGACTATTAATTTTATTACATTTCTTTGTTTGGCTATAAATTTTATTCACTGTGAATTTTTTTTCAATATTAATTTGATTCAGAGAATGCAAATATGAATTTCTCTTTAAATGTTTGTGTGAATAATCGATAGTGAAATAAGGAAATTAGTTTTTGCTTAAAATGCTGAATCAAACACACAGAAAATGAACAATAATGCAGAAATTCACAATGAAACTCTTTGATACTTAAATAGCTTTTGTTTTTTTAAGTTTTGTCTAAGTTGTGTAAGAAATTACTTTTCATGAGTGTATTGAACATTTCTGAATTAACATGAAATATGAAGAATACTAAGAAGTTTTGGTGCACCACTCTATATACAAACTGTATAAATATGTAAATGTATCATTTTTGTAAGCTGTTGACCTTCTGACTTTATGATGTAGATTTGCTCTTTTACACAGAAACCTATGAATAAGGATATTTATAATGTATATTTGAACATACATTGTAGTTGTAATATAGTCCTCTTAGTATTACCCAAGCATACACTGTGGGTCATGGGCTGCATCTGAATACTACATTCAACCTAAACACATATTAAAGCATCATACAAATGCAAGTACCAGTTTACCAGGTAGTCACCCTGGCGATGATAGGTAAGACCTGAAACTTTGTAGCATCAGTGTGGCTTCCTATACAGATGAAGGGGCTGTAGATCTCTCTGACTTTGTGAGATGAGTTGATGCTATAGATCCCTCTCACTGTGTGAAATGAGTCAGTTACGCACATTGGCTCATAGCGGCTTCAACAGTGAACACCTCCTGTTGGATGCTGCGGATAGCAAGAATACTAAGAAGGCTGTCTTGTTGCAGCTTTGATTTATGTAATAAAACAAATATTTGATGGCTTACTGTGCTCTTGTCCAGAATATTTCCCCCTTGGTGCTGGTAACCAATAGATGCTATATAAAGTCTGTTGATTACAGCACCTCAGGTGAAATATTCTGGACCACAGCACAGTAAGCCATTATTTGTATAATAATTCATGATTATTAGATTTTGACTTCGGACTGTACCCTCCAAAAGGACTGATAACTGAGGCTTTATGTGTCTCAAGCCTTTGAGGATTGACATGTGATTTAAGCGTCAAGTGAACAAAATTAGACAGTCTTGAACTTTTAAAAGGTAATTATTGTTGACTATCATTTGACCTCAACTTAGTTCAGGTATGGTATAACCTTTATCATATGTACAGTAATTGAACCTCAAAGTGACACAAAATTATAAATATGACCTGTTTTCCATTAACCTCCAAATTGTTTATCTAAATAATGTAGCTTAGTATGATGGACAGTGGTAGTTTCACCTATGGGACAAGATTTGTACTCTAGGACTAAGGTCATGTCCTTGACTTCCTAGCCTATCTATCAGTAAGGAATTTTCAGATATTACACATATACCAATGATTTATTATAACAATAACAGGGAGGGCTGATACCCAGTCATAATATTGTACTGCAGCAACATACTAAGCCATAATAGACAGCTGGGCTATCTGACTTGTCATAGATAGCCTGTCACCATTGCTCGTCCCCCATCTCACATTTTATTTATATTTACTTTTATCACATGTACAGTTTTCTTTTATACTTTGTTACTGAAATAAGAAGTGAGTTTTTTAAAGAAATGTATGTTTATAGATATTCCTTTTGTTGATTATGGATCTGTCGAATGAGTGGGATTGAAAAGTGTGATTATACAAAGAGTTCAAATCTAGAATTAAATTCTAAAACAAAATAGGAAGCTTTGCTGAAGTGGTTTCTTTTCCATTGCCATAAACTTGTTCAAGGTAGATATAGAGTTCCATAAAAACAATAAATCATTTTGGTCTTAGGAGACAAAATTTAAATTTAGTTATTTAATATTGACATTGAAACCACTAGAGCATTTGTAAATCTGACTGCTTCTAAATAGTGAATGATTAATCCTGAATCTTTAATAGGAACTGAAGAAATTTATCATTTATATGAGTTTTTTGATAATAAAAATTAAAAGCAACAACAGACAATATATTGAAATTGATCTTTGTGTTTAAGACCTGCATTTCTTACTTTGGACTAGATTTGGGTTCTTTGTACATGAGGGTTTGGTCGATTTGAATATGACTATGACCCAGGGTCAGATTATATGGTGCTGAATTTAATTTGTCATTGTTATGAGTTGTTCTACTGTAGATTTTGTATATGGCATTTTAGTTGTTGTATTGTGTATATATTTTTTGTACATTTTTTAAGATAATTAACCAGTGTAGCTATGACTGACACTTCAGAACTTTTAAGCTTTCATAGATTATTGCCCTCTTCCCCATACTTATGAAAATATCAGTAAATATTGAAATTTGATGTTTTAGAACCAAAGTTCCATAAAAATGTACTTACAGTTTTACAGGAGAGCTGTCGTAGCTCCATGGTCAGTATGTTATACTTCAGATCATGCGGTAGTAAGTTCAAATCCGCCAGGCAAAAGTGGCTTGCTTTTCATGTCTCATGGATAAACAGTAAATACCAAAGTCCCATGACCGAGAAAGAAATAGTACATTGAAGTGCCCCCACTGCTCAAAGTCCATAAATGCTGAGCATAGGCCATATTTGTAGCCCTTCAATGGCATTTGGTGACATTATACATTTATTGCCCTGGTTGAAGGGAGATATGAAGATTTGTTTACCCAAGGCAAGTCATATTTCCCGAGGGCGGAGCACTCGTATATTAACCCACATATAAGTCAGTAATGAACATCTAATACTATACCAAATATCAATCAATTACACTGACTTTCTAATGTCAAAAAATGGTTCAAATATTTCTGTCTCTCTCTTTCTCTCTCTCTCTTGTTTTTAGGAAGTTTTTTCAGTTCTAAGATACTGTACAGCAGTTTATATCTATATTTCCATGTTTCATACAATGTATATAAAGTGAAACCTAAAGCCAGGTAATCAGGTATGATATAAATAGACAAATTGTAGAATTCATTTGGTTAGAGACTTTAGTTCCAGTCTGTACAAACATGTGGAACATAGATATTGTCAAAACTTTTTACCATGTCCTTTATGTACTACAAGAGATATTTTTGGTCAGCTGTGATGCACCTTTTTTTTTTAAGCTTTAATATTCCAATTTAGAAAATTTGTATGTATACACGTTTTATGTAAATATTTATTTACAAAATCATGATACACTTTTCATCATTAAAACAAGATTATAGAATATCTGCTGTTTATTGATTTATGTTTGCTGCAGCTTTTTATTTTTATTTCAATAGTTTGATGTTCCATATAGCAAAGTTCTTTTTCATCTTTTGGTGTTAGATAGAGGTCACTCAGTAGAAGGCTGACCCTTCAGCAGGGATGTCCTGAGTTCAAGAGGTCACTCAGTAGAAGGCTGACCCTTCAGCAGGGATGCCCTGAGTTCAATCTCCAGGACAGGAGGTCATTTCCTTAAAAGTCTAAGCTGAGAGTACATCATACATTTTTAAAAGATTTGCATATCATCTCTCTAATCTTGTTTGCTCAGGTGACCATTAAGGACCATTTGGTCTATTCTTGAATGAATCAACACAATAAATTATTCTATTGTCTCTATATGAACTTTCTCCAAGTGATTATAAGTTCAGGGTTAGGTCTGGTAAATAAGTCAAGTACAAATACAAGTGAAAAATCTGGATAATCAGTGTCAAGACAAGTGATTTTTGACTTCTAGGAAATGAAATCTTTATGAAACATGGCACTGGAGAAAGGTTAAGGTCATCTCAAAGGTCAAGGTCATGAAAATATTTCAACAAAGAAACAAAATGAAATCATTTACATAAATTTATTCATACAATTTGGTGTATTTAAGCACCCAATACATTTACTTTGATTTTTTCTCATTTTACAACCTTTTTAGAACAAATTTACCACAGTAGAAAACTTCTGAAAGGAGAAATGCACACGCATTACATATCATTAACATACCTATGAGCAGATCTTACACCAATATAACTCTGTCTCTCCGGATATGGTGTATCATAGTCAGGATAATCCTCTACATCTAGTGCTGGTGGGGGAGGAGGTGGAAAATTTGGGATTTGGGGGGAGTAATGCTCAGAATACATTTGATTAACTGAAGGGAAAGATGGAGGGGGAAATTGTGCATCAACCTTTGTGGATGTCCTGGGTAAAGATGGCATAGAGACGTATGTATTCTCTAGTTTATCTGGCTGATCTACTAATTGCTGGTCCTTGTCGCTGTCAAAGTCACTGACAAATGAACCAGTCACAGATATATTGTATATATCATCCTCTGGAGGGGCTGCTTCTTCTGCAGGAGTCTCGGTGGCAATTTCCATTCCATACTCATCTAACAATGGCATTGTACTAGGGTATTCATCTTTGTTCCCTTTGTGGAGCTTTTTAATACCTAAGGAACAATGAAAATGCAAAAGGTTTAAGAATCAGTAAAATGGGTAAACAAAAAAATACTGATCATAGCAACAACTGAGCAAATGATAAAAAAAAAATGATGGCGACCAATTTCTTTCTTGTATATGTGCATAGTCTTAGTGTAATCTTTCATATAACTTTATGAATCAATTCAGGTGGCCAAATGGTTAGAGCATTGTGCTTTAAACCACTCAGTCTCTCACCTCCCCGGGTACCGATGTAAACAGGCTCTCTCCACCAATAAAAACTAGCCACCACCATATGACTGAAAGATTGTCGAGTGTGACGTAATGCAAAAATAAAAAAAAAAACTGAATCAATTCAGCAAGGAGTCTGCAATGACAATGTTGTGCCTACAGGCTTACAGATGGACATACCGGTATTTGGTTGTCTTATCTGATATTTTGTTGTTGTGATGACGTGACAAAAAAAACAAAACAAAAATTGCAACATTTATTTAATTCTAATGTACCTACAATTGTAAGCAAATATATAGTTGGGATCCAAAAGTGTAGGGGCAGCATTTTCTATAAAATTATTTTTCCCTAATTTAAAATTTGTTTTCATACCTCTTTAGATTATGCAATAATCATCCAGTACATTTGACAACCTACGTTAAAAGGCGATCATTTCTGATGCTTAAAACGAAGGATGCCTGTTAACGAAGTAAAGTTATTCCCATTTAACTTGGTTACATACCAACTGTATACATCTCAATTCCAATGTTGAAAGGAGGGGGCTGTTAAAACCATCATGAATAAAGGTGTCTACCCTGCTCTACACCTAGTATACAAAATTTAACATAATGATCTGTAACTTATATGAAATAAATCCATAAATAAGAAGTCAGTGGAAACAGTGTCAAAAAATCTTGCTGCAAAATATCAATAAAAAAAAATCAAGTGTATACTGACAATAAATGTATAAAACATAAATAAAAGAATTTTTCATACAACAAGAGGCCCAAGGGGCCTTAACGGTCACCTGAGTAAAACATTTGGTTGAAATTGGCGCACTGGTTCTTGAGATGATGTCATCTGATACATGTATATGAAATCGTATAGTAACTATGAAGTTCAAAATGTCTCAGCCAATCAGAGGCCATGGTGG
>JACSZP010029974.1:3880-17178 GCA_016161895.1 Pinna nobilis
TTCAGAGCTCATAATTGTATTTGATTCTTTTTTTTTCCACACTAACAGCCAATCAAATTTCAGCAAAACTTTTTAGCCTGGACACACATAAATATGTGTCATGTCATCAAGGCTAGTTGACAGCTACATGGAGGCCATGATGTCATTGATATATATTTTGAGGTCAGGATACATTTCTTAAATAAAGCTGCCATGGACACAGTGGTCAATTCAAGCTCAAGTTGTTTATCTAATTGTGATGTCATAGCATGTTCAAGCTAGGGAAATCTTTAAACTAGAGGGAGAGCTTTGTTTTCACAGGTGATCAATGTCTTTTATTGGCGTTATGGGAGAATTTACATTCTTCTTCGGCAGGGTTCAGGTTTAAAAGTTTTTTAAATTTTGTTGCCAAAAAATTTAGAAAAATTAAAATTTAAAATTTTAGAGAGCAAAACAATGATTAACCTGAAGTAGTTTGGGAAGAGCTAAGATTTTTTCAGTAATTTACTAATATAATGACACAAGGATGATTTTTTCCTGATTGTCATAAAATAATCTGTAAAACTGTTTCAGCAAAAAATTAGCCAAAAACAATATTTTAGAGCCAATTTATAATTTATTTAGCAATTTGCTAAAGTTTCACTATGTGGTGTGAACCCTGTCTGGGTGGTATAGATTAATGCAAAAAATGACCTAGGCCAGTTACAACAAGTTTCAGACTCGTACCTTTTTTACCTTAGTTTTCATGTTGTGACCTGTGAAATGTTCAGTGTTCCCATCACTATCATAAGAGCAAAATGTGATAGAGGGCTGTTTGCTTGTTGTTTGTTTGATTTTTGCTTTACGCCACACTCGACAATCATATGGTGGCCGCCAGTTTTTATTGGTGGAGGAGAGAGCCACGTTACAAATGTTACCGGGAAGAGACCACCGGCCATCCGCAGGTAGACTGGCAAACTTTCTCACATAATCAGTTTAGGTTCACGCTAGCTTCGAACCAGGGCTGACAAAAGGTAAGAGACTGAGTGGTTATTAAAGTGCAATGCACGAACCATTCTGCCACGGAGGCCCCATAGAGGGCTAGTAAATTGAGATAAAGGCTAGTAAAGTGTGTTGACCACTTTGGTTTGTTTAACCCTTTCAACCCCAAGTATCAGAATGGTATGCTCTATTCCACTGTCTGGACCAGTCTAAATCGGTCTGTGGTGTTGAAAGGGTTAAAGGAACAATAGTCCTGCACACAAGTTATCTGGTATCATGTTGTATAATGTAAATGAATTACCTCCATTCAGGGTGCATAGAGGACTTCTTAGAAGACTTGGTTTGTACAAATAAATATATACATTTGTAACAAAAATGTCAACTCTCAAGGTTAGAAGTCAAATTACTGCAAATGTAAACTGTGTCATTGTTGCTTAGATCTTGCCACACATAAACAACCTGTTATCAGCTGATTTTTTCTTTAAAAGAAAACACAGATGAAATGTATTAACCTGTTTCCTAAAGCGTCATAATATAAGTATTTGTAAACTCTGACCATGTGTTTAACGAGTGTAGCCTGAAGGTCTTTAAAGTGGCTTGAGGAGAACTGGTTTGTACATGTAAAGTGACCAGCTATGGTCACAACTTAAAACCTAGAAGCAGATATTTAAAAGGTATTAAGCATAAAAATCCGTATTCAATTCAGAGCAGTCTCTGTGCCAATTTGAAATCAATTCATGAATTCAGTATTAATTAGCTGGATTTATTATGGTCCAGTCTGAATAGCTTATATAAATATTTTACAGTTACTAAAAGGGGGGATACATATTGGAACCTACTAATCCCTCTAAAATCTTTAAATGATAAGTATGTACTTGTATTAGATTTTCTCCATTGGAAAGAATCTTTCTGCTTTTTTTTTTTAACCACGAACAAATCTTTAATGTTCTTATTAATATCTTGTATACATATTCTATAGAAAAGAATCGTGACTTGACCCCCATTAGTGGACAATTCCTGAAAAGCATACTAAAGGTTACTTGGCAAATACTAGTTCTGTTGATCAATAAAATTAAAACAATTACAGAAGGTGGTAGAAAGAAACAAACGGTATTTATAAGTAAGTGAGCAAATATATAAGTTTATATAAGTGTTACAGATAGCTCTCTTGTATGACCAACAAAGTCCAATGGAATTTTCTAGACTTGGCAAGGACAAAACATGGCTGAAAATTCAACTAAATGTGGTTTAATAAACGTGTGGTAGAAAATTTTTTGATTCCCTGCAGGGATATTTTTCACCATTTTTGCTGTCTTCTAAAGCCTGTGGTCAATCTGCGTGAGAAAGTGCACTTTTACAGAGGCAGCTACAAATACATGTTCATGTACAGAGCTAGACATCACATTGTGTGTTTTTACACATTCACATTTACAGTGCCCATCCTCCCTGTTGCCAATGTTGCAATTGTGAATGGATTTGAGAAGTGGCAGTAAATAAATGCCTAGTGGCAATTGTGTACTTTTTTTTTTAAAGGATTCTGAATACTACTAAAAGCCCTAAACACATAAGTTCAAAGTACCACATACATTTAAGGGATGACTGTACCAAAAGCATTCCACTTAGGATCCTCATGTTAACTCATTCTAAAGGACAGTAGGACAAATACCAATATAGCTCCTATAAACCCCTTTATTCTCTGGAAAGGGGGAGTAATCAAAACTGACCCTTTAATGTAGAAGTTACCCATAATGCATTATTGTTAGACTGCAGTTGCATAGTGACATGCCTTATTGATTTGAATTGCATTTAACAGGCATTGTAATCATTAAACAATTACTTATTCAGTGCATTTCAATTTTTTTTCCTGGGTATTGCTCATAAAATATAGATTTTATCCTATGATGCATAGAACAAAAGATGATATTCCATCTCAGTAATGGCTTCAAGTTCGTTTGATTCATGCCTGAATTAGGCTGTGATATTGCAATTTTGATTATTTATGCATTGAAACTCATCTGATAAATTGGAGGCAATGTCTTTGCCTTGAAATTAAAATCTCAGCACCTCTTTATGATTACTACATCTAAACATTGATGTCAATGATAAATGTGTAAAATAAATGACTTAACACTCTAAAAAAAATTTGTGACATCAAATGTCTCTGATTTTTTTCATTGAGAGCTTGTCTAAGGATTTGCAACAGACTGAACAGAGTGCAAAAATGTAGTCTGAAAATTAAAAATCTAGAGGTTTAGTCTCCAGATCAACTATAACTGTATTGTTTCTAATGCGGCCAGTCAGCATTAATTTCAAATTCTACTAGAATACAACTTTATTGAGGTGTTCTCCTAAGTGAGGTAGTCTTTAGTCAAGGTACTGCTGTACATTGTAACTTAATGATGACTACAGAAAATGAAAATCATACAGGTACATATCTTTCACATGTAAACATTGAAATCATGCATACAGTGAGACATGCATATTCCCCTTTCTAGGAGTAGGACAATAACAAAACCCATCTTAGTCATATTTTACTCATATAGAAAGGGGATCAATATATATACATGTACATGTACAGTGGAACCTCGCCTAAAGACCACCTCACTTAGGAGACCACCTCACTAATCAGACCACTAAATTACATCAAAATTCAGTCTGTTTTTTACTTTTCAGGCATAATTCAACCTCACTCAGGAGACCACCTCACTAATCAGACCACTTAATTCTTTTAGCCAGTCACTTGGGTGGTCTTAATAGCGAGGTTCCACTGTATATACCGTACTTAAAAGAATCACATAACCTAATTTACATAATTTGAACATGGCTTTTTTGTAGCTTAATGGTAGCTTTTTGAACTGGAGTATAGCTTTTTAATAGCTTAATAGTAACTTTATGAGGATAGCTTTAAAGTAACTTTTGGGTAACTTTTTCATAGCTTTCTGACGGTGGGGGTTAATTATAGATAGAGGTTGATTTGTACACAGACGGATAATAATTACCAGATGGTCTTTACACTAAGGTTGTTTTTGAACCAGGTTTTACAGCGTGTAATAAGACTTGTTACAATTGAACATTTAAAATGCAAGAACTGGCTTGCTTTTCTTACTGGGAAGTTTGAAAACATAAAAAAGGCCGACAAGGATAGGATAGATATCTCATAAAATTTCACCACATAAGCACATTACGAAATACACATCCTGAAAACAACGTGTGCAACAAGAGTAGGTATGGCATAAGCCAACATCGAACTAGACTTGGCATGAAGTCACTTAATACTTTCATAACCCATGAAAATTTTGATTTTTATATTGCATCCAAAGTTTAGGTAGGGCCATTTATGTGGCTATTTTGATGAATCATTGCATTGTCATGCAAAGTGCATGCATGTCCGGGGTAATCTGGTGTATCATCTTATTTTTAATTGTCACTTTGTAGCGTAAAAGTGTTTTCATATTTTCTAAAGAAATCCTATACAAAACTGGTAGAAATCAAATAAATTCATTTATATCATTTGGAACATTTGGAAATAAAGCTGAATTATAAGAATATCAATATAAAGGTCAAGATAATATTGTCATAACTTGATAAAACCATAGTTAGAAAATAAAGGAATATTTGGTAACGAACATCACTTAATTGAAACAAAGCAGAACATGATGACCTGCTGTGTCATTAGCCCTATTAGTCACATTTTTACTTCACGTGATATTATACAATAAAAATTCGAAAATTTACTATGCATGACAGTAATTTTCATTGAATTTTACAGCATGAAACAAATTGTTCTTTTATGTTAAAATAATTGATAAATTGGATGAAGTGTAAATTGCATAGATTCAGGCAAAATTTGAATTTTAGTACATTGTACTTTTGTTTACTACATGTATAACAGTTACATCACAGTTCAGATATTCACATGATTTGATAATAACTTTTTTTCCTACAGTAACCAAATATTTATAAATTAATACAGATATAAATCTGATGTTCCAAAAAAGCAAAATGTACATGTACAATGTATCAAGCATATCAGTACAATGAAACTGGCATAAACGACCGTCTGTGTATAGCCTAAAGACCTCCTGGTCATATGAACAGCTTTACTGCTTTCCATGTATGCCACATATGTACAAATCATCGTCTATTTAGTATTTCCCTCCCTAGTATAAAGAATGATTAAGTTGTGCCCTTATGAAGGTCTTTACATACAGATTTCACTGCACTAAGTACACTTGTCTTTCTTGTGCTGTTATTAAACATCCTAATGAAGAATCTTTTACTTATGCAGTGGACTACATACTGTGGTTTAATACTGGACACTCCTGGCAATTGAGCATTGAGGTTTCACCGACATGTACTGTGACAAGGGACCGCAGATTTTAGTCCCTCCTCTTAAGTATATGTTGAAAGAGCCACTTCTGCCAAGTTTGCTTGGATGCTGCACAGGTGACAATTTGATGGTAAACACACCACCAGCAGCCACAGTGTTATACATGTAAACGAATTACTATTCATTAATATTAGTGTTGAATCTAGAGCAACATAGCATGGTGCTGTACCATGCCCTTTTTCGGAAACATCATGCCCTTTTTTGTCAGTGCCATGCCCTTTCCTGTTCCAAAAATGTGACCTCTAGGACTAGAAGACGGAACAAGATAAAAATTATCAACTCCTTGTTTCTTAAGCAAAAGGTGTTCTAAAATCTTTAATGAAAGGTATCTTAAATGAGCTTGTAGAGGATATATACCTGTAAGCACACTTTATTGTGCAGGTGTCCACAAAACCAATCTTTATGCATTAAAAGTGCCCTTTTGCATTGACATTTTGTGCCCTTTTCAGCTGCTAGATTCAACACAAAATACTGCCAATTTTCCAGTATTTTACATGTACTAACAAAAGATAATGGTGTCTCTACAGGACAGTCAACAGAAAAACAGAGTTGCCAACCTTGAACAATTTCCATGGGGGAGATTTTTCAATCACATGCGGGAGACTCTAAATATTACTAAGAATTAATATGAAAATTTAAGTTTTTCACCAGGGAGATATGCATTTCAGAAAAATCATCATTTGAATTTTATGTAGAAGATATGGAGTCTCCATAATTCTGGGGGAGACTTTGCAATTATATGGCTGCAAAAGCAAATCAGGTGTTCTAGCTGTTCATTGCATCTCCAATGAAAACTTTGAATATCAACTTCAGCGCATACTTTGAACATCTAATGACAATTTTTCTTGACTTCTGAATAACTCTAGAATCAATACTAGTGTGTATCATATGCCTTTAGAAAATTCATCAAATGCTTTTGTATTTATGAACTTGTTAAACATGATGGATTTTAAATATCATCATCTGTCACTCTTTGTGTGTAGTTTTACAACATGTGTATTTTTGCACATGCCAGTTTGGAAATATTTCTTGTCCTTTTAAATTCAATCTCCATATCAATACACATATATATTTATAAATGCAGAAACACAACATATAAAATATTCACATTTTAAAATGCTTCCATTTTTTATCTTTAATTCATCAATTTTGTATCTTATTGTTATGATTATTGCCAATGGTTTATACATGTATATGCTGCAATACACTTAGACTAAATGAAGCTATATGTTATCCAAATTTCCTCAATTTCCCTGTTTAAACATTTTAAAATGATACAAAGGTTTTGATGTTATAGGTTGCTTGTGTTTTTTATATTGTAAGCTAATATGGGGGAATATGTTTGAAACTGATTATTTGTTGCTTTGAAATTTCAAATAGGATCGCAGTAATTGGAAGTGCTTTGGATATGGTAGGCTTGTGCATGCATTATTCAAGCCTAACTTAGTACCGCTAAATGTACATATGGGATGTATTTTTTAATAAATGAAAATCTATCTTGTGTCACTTAATACATTTACACACAAGTAAGCTTTAGGTAAGTTGCTTGTTTATGGGTACAAGGTCTTTGTAGTCTAGCTGTGCTTTACACTATGTTTTACTATCTGTGGCAGTATCCAGTTTAGAGTGGTGGGACAGAATCACTTTTACAATGCACCCAAATAACGACCAACCATTGATATTTATGTTTTTGAAGCCTGCATTAGCTTTATCATTGGTGTGACCACAATATCACTGATGTAACAAAGAAAATTGTTGCTATTGTATTGTTGCTTTGTATCCTAATCAAGAATCTTTCACTGATATGGAGACATTTCACTGATTTTTTACCAGTGAAGTGCGTATTATAATTTTGGCCTACGCTGTACACTTACAGCCATTAAGCAGTGAGAATTCTTCAGCGTGTGACAACCATTTGTGACAGGAAGCCTCAGTTTTTGTTGTCTCACATTAAAAACTGGAAAGGCCAGCTGCCTTTGCCAAGTGGATTTGAACCCATATTCTCATGATCTGAAGGCCAACAATATATAATAGAGTCATGTGGTAGCTCTCAATGTAGAAAATATCATAAAAGAACAAGAAAGAAACAAACATTTACATGAACCTTTCTGTAGAGATATGTTACTTCATGTATGATCATCACGAGTTCATTTGCATGGGCATTTCTATATGATAACTCTGAGTAATGCTATCTCTAAATTTGATTCCATCAAAATGAAATTAATCAACAGGAATTTCAACTTTCAAAGGAAAAAATTCAGTGTTACTAGCAGATTCTTTTGAAAAGAATTAACAATCAATAGAGAAATAAATCAGGCTGAACAATACATTACATAATATCAGTGCACTAAAATATTTTATGTAAAACTGCATCACACATCTTTAGACCAGAGGCAACCTCAATAAACTATCATATATGATTTTTATTGATTAGATACTTTGCATGTAGATTCAACAGGACTATAAATAGCTTCACTATCAATTAGAAAGATTGACAAACAATTTGTACTTGATTGCTTACACCAGTGCCTGAAGTCACTTAAACATTCTTAAGCTCAAATGCAGTACTCGATCAGCTCTATTTTAAAATGGATATTAGCAAAATAGAAGTTAAAATTATTTCTATATACATACAAATGTATGTACAAATGTATCATACTATTGAAATATAAGAAACACCTTTCTCTCTGTTGTATTATGTTATTCCTGTACATTTAATGTCACATAAGCAGCCATAGGTACTGCTGCCCAAAATTAATTTTTCTCTACCTTTTGGTAAAAGTAGGTCAAACACCAAGGTCAGAGTGACAAGGTCAAAGGTAATGGTATCAAATGAAAGCTCTGGCAAAAACGAATCTACCTGATAAATAGCAAACCCTTATCCCTCATGATTTAAAAGAAATAGCCCTAATTAAAGGTTTTTTTCTTAAGTAGGTCAAACTCCAAGGTCAAGGACACCAGGCCAAAATGAAAATATATGGTATTAAAATAAATGCTTGTCACAAGGAATCTAGCAGTGAAACATCAAAGCCCTACCCCTCAAAGTAAAAAGGATATAATCCAAGAGGTTAAACATTTTGTGACTAACATATAAATGAACTAAGATTAACATGCTAGCACTGTTACTAAAGCAGGGGACAAATAATTTAAATTGTGAGGGACACTGGGGGGTTAAGATAATCAGCCATTGGTCATTGGAGTCCTACTGTATCAGAATGCATCAGGGACTAGTCAATTTGGGTGTATAAATACAGACAAACATATGCAAATTCAGATGCAATACTTTTAACAGCCATGATACAGTAAGTTTTCACCTCAATCTTCATTTGGGGTATCATCTTAGTCTAAGCACAAACAGTAAAACTGAAATATTAACGACTCAATTTTGATTTCACATAGCTAATGGAATTACTCTTGTTCTATTTGCTACATACCTTGGTCACTGCCATGATTGTTTCCATAATAGTGTTTAGATAGTTCACCTTGCATACAAAAGGACTCAAGTTTGAGTCCAAGATGTGTCAAACACAATCTCAATAACCTATTGAGCAAACATATTCATTCACTATGTGCTCAACATTTGAAGCAAATGCTGCCGGTCAGGTGAAATCATCAAAATTGAGGCCCATCCTCACAGTGTTGGCATGATAGACCTCTATATGTACAGTGGGTCCCAAGTACCAAACGAAAAAGGCAAAAACATTTTAAGACCCTCCATGGGTTATAGTGAGATCAATGTTTGAGTACATTAAATGGTATCTGTATAAACAACAACAACAACAACAACAACAACAACAAATAAGCATTCTGGCATTCATCCGGGATAATAATTAAGTGGGTATGGTCTATGTATAAACGAACAGTCTGTGAATGGTTCATTTACAAGAAACAAGGAGAAACTGAAATCAATATACAATTACTGATTAATTAATTTGGTACCCATTGCAGTAATACAAAAATCAGTAGTACTGCCATCACTGAGCAATGACTAGTACCAGCACTAGAGTTGGCTCTGTTTGACGATTTCAAGAAATGTTTATTTACCGGTACATGTATCAGATGAAAGCTTTTGGTAGAAAAAAAAGTATACATTAAAAAGATTTTATATGGTACAAATGTATAATTGCACTGACATAGTTCTGCTTATTATCTAGATATTTTTTGTCAAACCAGACCTTGACCACAGCTGTAAACAGGTGCAGATGTACATGTACAGTACTTGACACATACTGTGCTACATGTGCTTGTTCTGTCAGACACTGACACAGTTTGAACAATTTTAGATGTGAACACTAATTGGCATAATATGGATCATTAGTGTTTTAGAGAGTCTGCCACCCATTTGCAATCATTCGATTCAGCTACCTTTATAATATTTTCAAAACATTTTGTGTCTTTGTGATATTAGATAGGATCAATGCTTAATTAGGTATCTACATGCAGGAATACAAAAGGTAACAAAAATACATTTAGTATGGTTTACTGTACATTGTTTAACATTGGTGTATGAAATACAAAAACTTGTTACCGGAGATACTGTGAAACTTGTATAGAACAATTAACCCTCTTAAGGACACAAGATAACTGATCTTTATAGGGAGGTGGTCTTTATATAGAGGTTGATTTGTACCTGTACACAAATAGTAATATTGGAGAAAGCAAAAAATTGGTATTTGTGACCTGCTGATCATTATATGTAGGTGGTCACTAAAGGAGGGTTTGCAGAGTCAGTGATCCATCTTCTTTTATTAATTATATTGGTTGATACTACACATATACCGGTACACATTGTATATATACATGTACATGTACCTGTATGAGAGGCAATTAGGACTGGGTACCATAAAATGTAAGAATTTTCTTAAGTCTAAGAATTTTCTCAACTCCAGCTTCTTAACCAATCAGAATCAATATTGACAGGATTTGAGTAAATTCTCAGACTTCAGTAAATTCTAAGGTTTTATGGTGCCCAGCCCAGGCCTCCTAGACAGAGTGATCATCTCAAGATCAGATGGTCAAAGGTTCAAGTCTCAGCTGCATCATGACTGAGTTTTCCAGTCCTTTAAAGATGAGTCAGTAAAAATAACTCTCACTGCTAAATCACTCAAGAGCTGACCAAGTGCTAAAATGAACATATATGCTCTTCATCAGCATTCAATGCCGGTAAAATGACTATATAGAACCACATGTACACTGAAATGTTTCTGAGAGGGATGTTAAACAACAGTAAAAAGAAATAAACAAAATAGATTTATAACCGTTAAGATGTATGCCACAACTCTAAAACTGAGCAGCAATACACATGTGTATACCAGAACTACATCTAAGTGTGTGCTTTGAAAATCTGCAAGGTAAACAAACTATTACTGTCGATTATTGACCAATACCAGATCATATGTCTCATCACACTTGTTTTCCCTAGGCCTTTTCCCTGTATCAGCTAATAAGTTCATTTGTCTATTAAGAAATTCAATAATGGTGAATGAAAGCTTGCAGCTATGTCATTAAAATATCTGTCAACTGATCGCGAGAAGAACAAATTATTACACCTGATCACAGGTGATATAGTGGAATCAAAGAAACTGATGTCTATTCACGACAATGTGCAATTCCAAACAAACCAGCTACGTCAGACAGTGAAAAATCTAACGAGATACAAACATTTTTATTGCCCAATTTTTAATTACAAAAAGCACACGGTCAGCTTTCTTTCCCCGTATGTAAGAGAAAACAATGGGTAAGTTTATAAATACTTGTGCCATTTCTGTCAAAGTATTTGTTGACATCATTCGATTTTTAACCTTTATTAAAGAAACAATCAATATCAACATTCTATTTTTTCTTGTCCAAGATACATGTACATTGTAGGTAAATGCAGCGAAGGCAATACTGGTACAATGTATACAGGTAGACAGGCCTGACAGTGTTAATGCTGGACTATTGCTGTCACACAAATATTTTGGAAGAATCTGAAGATTATAAATGTACTGAAACATGTACATTTGTACATGCAACCAAATGAAGTTGAATACACAGTCAAACTTACATGTATCTACATGTATAAAGCCAACTTGAAGGAACAGGCAAAGTTGCGTTTAATAGACAGATCTACATGTATGGCCTCTCTGTGGTGGTACATGTATATATATGTTTTATAATCTCTTAACCAACATCATTTATAAGGTGGTCTTTTTAGACAGGTGCTCTTAATACAGAGGTGACCACAAAGGCAAGATCAACTGTACTTGAAGAAATGTTAATAATTTAAGTATAAAGATGTATATACATGCACAAACTACATGTATACATTACATGTACACGTATATAGATCTCTATCATCCATGTATAGATATATGAAAATCTGTTCCTTTTCAATGTATACTAAATCATATCCAAAGAAAAAAATTTACATGTACATGTCCAATTGATACATATCAATTCTGGAAAAAATACACTATCAGCAGTTTCATAAGCATTTCTTCCAAATTTAGACGAACAAATACATGTACAAGTATGTAAGTACATGAAACTATCGGAACTATCAGTATTGTTTTGGTGTTTTACAAAACCATGAAAATGAGACGTTTGTAACTTGTGAGACATCTTAGTGACTCTGTTGAAAATATACACTTATGCTGTTTAATTTACAAAAATTAAAAAACCAAATCAATTACAAGTTTAAAGACTTGTTCTCTTACCTTCTTATAGTTCTGTTTATACACCTACATGTACATGTACTGTCAACTTAATCTCCTGAACTTCACTATACGTGATAAAGTTATCTGTTTGAAAACAAAAAATCTATCCTCCACAGAAACTATGAGTACAATAAGCAGATCAATTAATGTTTTTTCTCTCTCAGTACTCGAGACAATGAAGATCTTGTCTGTAAAGTTTCGCAGATAGTGCTATGACAATTGTAAATTAGATATTGACCTGGCATAACGGTAACACACCAGTGAATGTCATGCTTTATAAACCCATACAAAACCTGGCAATACCGCTACTTACTGTGGCTAGAAGTATATATAATCAACCTTCACGCTCATTCATGCCCTATTGTTAGAACCAAAAAATAATTCTATGTAGACATTTAATTTCTTTCGCTGGTTATTGAATGCTCTGAATTGATGTGACAAGGCTACATTTTTATAATCGTACAATAGAACTATAATATATATGTACAAATATTACTGTTGAAGTGAATTTTGAAATAGTTCATTTCACAACTGCAATAACTCGGGTTAACTTTCGAAGTCTGTTCATCAGAAAGTTGATAAATGAGAACAAAGTTGGATAATTTGCAGGGAACTTAGGAATACAACTTTACATACATATTTTCAAGTACCATTCTGTACAAATATATATCATTAGAAGCATTGATTTCTTACTACATGTACCAGTACATGTACCGGTATTTACAAACTGTTCATTTCTAAATGTGTGATAACTTGTCTTTAACGGGTGTATAACTTTATGAGAAATGTGAAGATTTTAAACGTTTTCACAGTATTTAAAGAGACTAAGTATTTAAATTTTTAAACATTATACCTACAGAGGACAAATTTAATCTATATGCAAGTATTTTTAGAAACATTGCAGGTCTTTAAATTCTTCAAAATTTTTTTGTTGTTGTTGTAATTAATGTATCACATAAGGCATATTGTACCAAAACATAATGGCCATAAACATATAAATGCAATTTTTCTAAATTTAGGAGCAATTTCTCCCTCATTCCATCTGTTAAAGGGCGTGGTTAACAACACACAATGATACAAGTTCCCTTGTGGCTTAAATTCAAGAGTCACAACTCTGCTAGAAATACATCAACTTAAATAAAGCAAACTTCACTGTAACCACTTGACGGACATAAACATATGAAACAAGATGCTAGCACTACAGCATTAGTCACAAGAAGGTCAAAGTCACATGGTCAAAAATTTTGGTA
>JACSZP010029982.1:0-13627 GCA_016161895.1 Pinna nobilis
ATATATATAACACAATTAAAACACAATCAGAAAAGTCTGTCTAATTCTATCATTCTAGGCTACACAGACCTGACTTAGGAGACCACCTCACTAATCGGACAAAATAAAGTGTTACATAGGTGGTCTGAATACCAAGGTTGGTGAAATGGTCTGGTGATCGCCAACTCGGACATGTGGGTTTCCTCCAGGTACCCAGGTACTCTGGTTTCATTTCACAGCAAGGATCCCCACATGCAAACATCAGGGCCAGGGACAGATATTAATACAAGTTATTATGACTTGTTTGTTAATCGTAGTGAAATAAATGAAGTGTAAACTATTTGATTACCAAGGTTTCCTATTAGTGCAAAAGTAGATAAATCAATCCTATGTACAAAATAAATGTGTGTGAGGGTTGTACAAAAAACAAAAATACTTTGTCTAAGAAGTTAGGCTGAAAACAACAAAGAAAAAAAGACAAGAAATCAGCACAGAGTATTCTAGTATAGGAGTCATTGTAGAAGCACTTGATGGATGCTATTTAATAAGATATGCATGGAGAATTAGTTGATTGGAACGAAAGGAGATGATGTAGATAGATCTGTTCATCACTTCATTACTTTGTCTGCTATTAATCCACAACAGCAATTAAAACCAATGATTGAACCGATTCTATATGGGTCTCTAGGGACCCAGGCCTACAGATCAATGTTCCAATTTCCCCTTATCATGTTCACTTAATAATGGCAGAATATAATTCCTCCAGAACATTCAATCTCGTTCACCTGTCCTACTGTTACACACTCATACTGTCACTGGACACAAGCATCACAGTAATCAGCGAGCCATTATCTGATGAAAACCTCATCAGCTACATTACAATAACGACTCATTTGGCAGAAAAATAACCAACAACTTATTCCAGCTTATGAAAAAAGAAATGCTTTATAAAACACTGTTATACTGTGAAGGAATGAATCAGAATAATGGGGTGACAATATCTTCTTGTATTTATATTGAGCACTCAAGGCTTCATGGTAAAATGCTAGACTTCTGACCATAAAGATGTTGGTTTGGGCTTTAGAAGAGTTGGCTGGCTTTCCATGTTCTTTGGATGAGACACTGACAACCAAGGTCCCATGCCACAGTGGGCGTTGGCTGCACATAAGAATCCCCCACTGCTAAATGGCCCCAAGGCAATATGCCAAAATTTGAAGTCATTTCCTACCATAACATCTCAATACCAGTCCTCGAACGAGTTGTTAAACAACAGCAACAGCAAACAACAACATCCATAATTCATATTGTATATCTAAACTTATGAAATGAGTTTTACTTTTGTTTCAAGGTCACATTCAGAAAGCGCACTAGATAAGAGGACAAGATTTTGGGGGAAACAGCACTTACTCATGCAACTTTAAGTGACTTGTCATAATAGGATTAAAATAAATATTCAATGAAGAGATGACGAATCTATTTTTCAGCTAGATCCTGCTCCATGTTGAATAATAGGAAGAGACATAATGGCCGTACCAAAGTCGAGTTTCCTTCCTGAAGAGTACAAACAGGAAAACGGAAAAATTTTTCCCGCTCATCCTTACTAAGCATGCACATGGTGATAGGACATAATCTCTTTCATACTTTTTTAGAGAGAAAAATAAGGCAAAAATCATACGATGTACATATCTTAGCTGATGGTACAACAAGCTGACCTCAGGCTCAGGGGCTATTTATGTCTTCAGATTTGTGCATGAAGAATTTGTGGAGATGCTATTTGAAAAGAATCTGGATTGTTGACTCTGCCGACTTTATCAATACATCAGTTGTTGTAATCTCTGAATAATTAGCCCACAAGGTCTTATCAGTTGCCCAACACATTTCCTTCCATACTTCTAACCAAATCCTGATAAGCAAGTATCAAGGAAAAACACTTAGGTCTGTGTTTCCTATTCAACCCCTCCGGTGAACATCTCTCTGTGTTAATCTTCCTCAAGCCTGTGGTCATCGTCAGATTTACACATACACACTTATCACAACAAGATCCAAACATGTGACTAATCATTCCAAGCCACTACTTCTACTACTGCCAGAGTAAATGTAAGAAGTATGTCACCCTCCCCCTCCCGAAAATGAGGAAATAAAAAAGATAGTAAATAGAGAACATAAGAAATATCAGTCTGACAGGGAAGAAACATATACCCGCAGAAGGGAGATAATCAAATAGAATACCTTGTAATTGTCGCTGACCTGTAACATAAATTGTGGAAAATTATGGGGGAAATGATTTCAGAACTGTATTCAGACTAATTAGCTCCTACAGACGGCTGATTTATGAAATCGATTAGTGATAGCTATGTCAAACAAACATCTAACATTGTTACAGTCAAACCACAAGTAACATAGACCTTTGTAATGGACATCAAGAAGTTTGTAGTGAAAGCTGAAAGATGCAAAAATAATTAAAGCAAAATTACCTTCATTTTCAAAATGGTGACAACTTGTTTATAGCTTCCTTTATTTCCTTTCTATATTCTTGTTTAAATCGGGATGATCAATAAGCTAACATGGCCTAATATTAACATGCCTTATCAATGTTGAAAGAAAGCCGTTGATCTGCTCAGCAATAGGAGAATGTACGGATTTATAACCCACAAATTATGACTTTATACCCAAAGTGTCCCATGGTTTCCAAATGAATTACAACCGCCTGTAAACCTCTCCTACAAGGCTTTGTCTGCCATAAATAAAACTAAATATGAAATCAGTCGATACCTGTGTTCGCATTTCACCTATGCTCAAGTTTGCTCAGACAACAAACACGGTTTTCTTGAAACATAATTACTTTATTGAATGATAAGACGATTGTCACTGGGGTTTTTGGCGCTTGTCATGAACAAACTTAAATCTAGTCAACTCTTCCAATGAATTATCTAGATCATTTTGCAATTTTCTGATAAAAAACGCACACCTATGAATCACCTGAATGTACCCAGACAATTTCAGTAATAGGAAAGCCATTTATATATATTTGTAAGGCTTCAACTGTCTGCTGAATTTTAATCTCTGTAAAAAACATTAAATAGAAATAGAAGATACATTAACTTGTAATATTTTCAAAGATGTAGATACAATGGACTTGTGAAGTTGTTCAAACTCTCAAAACTAAATATCACAGATACAGGGGGTAAAAAGGCCTACAACTGAAATACTGAGACCTTGAGCTTGCCACGCATCAATTTTCTATATATCTCAAGTACATCAACAAATATTTTTGTATGTGATTTTAACTGCCAAGTTTTCCACAAAACTAAAGCCTGGCTTTAAGGGTATTTATACAGTCAGATGGACGGTTTTGCTTTTCAAGTCTGTTTTCACAGCAATTTAAAGCCTGAGTCATTACAAAACATCTACAGTAAGTCCACTATTCTATAAGTGCACCAGGCCAAAAATAACCACTTGTATAAACAGGGTTAGTCAATATTGTCACTTCAAATTTACAGGGGAAAAAGGAAAACGCCATCTATTACCATGCCAATAAAATACAAGTTTAAACAAACCAGCCAATTATATTTATTCATCAACTATCTTTGTGTACACTGGGTCTTTGTCACTTAATTCTCAACACCAGATCTGACATTACAAGATCAATTATAACACTAATTCCCAACTCAATGCCAGAAGGTAAATAGCTCCAGGTCACCTCAGCAAATTTAAGTGCTTAATTGCTATCTACCTATTTTTAACTGATTTTACAACAATCATATACTGACAAGTCAATTCTCTTTTGATCTTTAGGTAAACTGAAACATTTCATCTCAGACAACTTTAATAAATGATATTTGTTGGTACATGTACTATTCAAGTTTGGTTTTTTTTTCAATTTGAGGAAATTTCTCCTTACGCCTTACTTTGACTACATAGGCCTAATCAATTTTGGGAATCCCCCTAAAAAGGAGTTACAAACCTCAATCTGAGACAATGAACCAGAGTATTCCTCAATTCCCAGGTCATACCTGTACTATCTAGGCCTTGGTGTGTATATGTAAAAGAAAATTTAAACCTATGTCCCTTATTATGAAATTGAATGAAATAGTCCCTATCAAAAAGAAATTAACAGAACAATACCAAATAGCAATTCATAGCAGAAATCATGGGTTTCTGTACTACAATTGTATAAAGCGTTTATGGGTGGGCAAAGGACAGGCACAACATTTTGAAGTATTGCGCAATATCAGCTCAAAATAAAGCACATGCTTGTAATGAATACAATGCAAATTTGAGTTCATCATCCATAGTTTCATAAGTGTATGAGTTGACCCACTTGAACTACAACACAAAACACCATTTACATACACAATTGTAAGGTTTGATAGTTATTGTATGCATCCCCATCACCCACGTGTAGCTTTCACTCATATGCATGTAGAAGGTAACAGGATATTTTGGCGGCATGTAGCGGAAGGAAATCCCAAACTGTGCGACCACATGTTTTTGATAGGCCAGGGTGGCAAAGCTCATTACAATGACAGGATAGCCCTCCATAGTAAATGGGAAATTTGTGAAAATAGACAGCTTTGATCCAATCAAAATTTCCACATTCCTGACCAACTAGCACATTTACAACACTGACTATTACTTCAGTTCAATAAAAAAAAATTCGAAAATCCTAAAAGCAAAACCACTTCGGAAACTATAGTACTTATGATGGACGCCTTGATAACAGTCATCAATTACACATTTATTGACATGAACTGTTAATTTCACTTTAACTGTTAAACAATTCCTATTGATTTTCAATTGACATCTATTATTTAATATCTTATAAACATCTATTATTGAAATGATATTTTATCATCAAAAGGGAAAACCCATCAATCTAACAACTACAGAGAGAATGAGAGATAATGTGTGAAACAATTAAGGATATGGTATAAATCCACGTGGATGGAGGGAAGGATAGAGAGAAGAGTTGGGAGGGCAGAGAGAATAAAAAGAAAAGAAATTTAATGATATAGGATATAAAACATCATCTATTAATGATGAAACTCATCTTCTCTCTCAATTTTCCATTGTATACAGAAATTCTCATACTATGTCAAGAGGGAAAAAATCAGCTGATGTTGAAACAACTGTTATGTGATTTGTGACTTCACTTATCTACAACAGCTAGTATGTTTAATAGACAGGAGAATTTTCATCCACAAAATCAATATACAACAAATCTCTTACAAGAAATAAAACTTTACAGAACCATACACTACACACCTTCAGTTTTATGACACAAACTTTACAATGTTGACTTAGAATTTTACACCAATTTCCACTTACCTTTCTACAAACTGTAATGGGAATTTGTGTGCTTAGAGTCTGGGGAAATGTCTGCGAGAGCGTCTGTGGTAGCGTTTGAGGGATAGCCTGTGGAATCTGTTGAGTAGCAGTAACAGGCACTAGGAGTGGCTCGTTGACAGTGGGGATAGCCTGGGGGGTAGCAATGGTAGGAGGTGTGGCGACAGCTGCGGCAGAAGGTGTCTGATGAGTGGATCCTGGGTATGTGTAATAACAAACATACATAGTGCGAGACACCCTTAATACATAATTATCTTATGCTCCACAACGTAACAGTCAAGCCTGATTGATTCCTCGTACAGTCAGTATCAAGTTAAATCAGCCACCCAAATCTTGTTAACACTTCTGATGGAGATCACTGAAGCAAGTTGGCTCTCCTTTTACACTTGATCACTACACAATCAGACACAAAGTCAAACTAAACATACACACACTATGCTATCCCACTGTACTGCTGAACTTCCTATCCAGCCAAGAGTACTTGTCTAAAACCTGGATGTCACAAACTCTAATAGCCATAGGCTGTTACTGTTTATGTACATACTCCCTAGACCAATCATCAACTACATACCACACTTCTACATTAAAAGCTTTCAATTTAAACAAATATTGACACATTCTGTCCTACCATGACAAATTCTACACAAAACACATGTCACATGATCAATTCACTCCAACCCTTTTGCCTCACAGGTACCAAATGTACTACTTCTTCTAACAATAATGGACTTTTTCACAAGATAATTTTAATGACAGGAAAATAATTTGTCCCTTTCATTACTAAAATGAATTTTCTTTGTGCAAAGTGGAGAAGTCGGATAGATTATAGATTAAAATGCTAGATCTACAAATTATCTTCAGTGGGATAGATTACACAGATATACAAAATTCCCTGGAAGGGGGAAAGCAAAAATTATGTCGCGATAAAATCATCTGCCTGGATTAATTTGGTCGGTATAAAACCTGAGTAAATATAGACAATCAATATTCCTTCCTATCTGCTCATAACAATGCATTCATTTTAGATAATGGCAATAAATGGGTAACTAAAACATTCAGTTCTTCTCTATTCATTTCTCTTTTGCAGCAGTCAATACCTGAGCTGTATTTTTTTTCTCTCTTTTACCTGAGGTTTGTAATAACAGGAAATTAGTACATTTGACTCTGATATACTACATAATAGCTTTAATAACCTGGATCATTGTTGAGGTTCAAGAAGTAGCACTGGTACACTATGACACAACAGGTAACGTGTTTGTGTGTGTCTCATTTTACTATAAATCACCTACAGGAAAGTACCTAGCTTCAAAAGAAAAAAATTGAGGTAATTACAAAGTCACGAGATACCCCTATTTGAAGTGAAATTTGACAGCCAGTCTTAACAATAACGTTACGGATTAGGTCACTTGCCTACTGCTGTTTATAGATGTGGGAACAGACATCTACTCTGCAAGGTTCCAAAGGAAAAAAAAATATATGTAAAAACAAGTGATGGCTACAACCACTGAAATACAGAACACTTGTAATAACATGAACTTTACTTCAAACCACTGCATTCTTATTGAAATACCTGATAATCAAGATCATATGGTGGAATTAAGTCATGGATTTTGTATATCAGTGATTTTACACATTATGGCACTGATTTTCTTATACATGCATACATATAAGCTTTTCATTATTTCACATTACTTGCACTCCCATAATCTTATCTTGTAGTCAAAACAAAGTGCAAAAATATGGATAGACTAAATATGCTTTATGAGCTTGCTGCTGCTTCATTTTTTTGGGGGGTAGGGGTCAATTTTTGTAGAAGGTGAGATAAACTTGAGGACACAAGATTAACTGGTGTTCAATGACAATAGGGCCAATAAGGAAACTTTGGAGATAAAGCAAGGGAGAGCAACATTAAACTTAAGAATTTACTAAGACTGAGATTTTTCTCAACTCCAGCTTCTCAACCAATCAGAATTCGATATTAGCTGGAGTAAAGTAATGTCTCAAACTTAAACAAATTCTCAAGTTTTACCATGCAAAGGTCCACATTTTTTTTTTGGTTTTTATTCAAGTAATTAACACCACTTTCAATGTTGTGTCATATTGTGTCAGAATCATGCTGATGTCAGCCTCAGAATGTTTGATTCATTCTAAG
This sequence comes from Pinna nobilis, assembly GCA_016161895.1. NCBI lineage: Eukaryota > Metazoa > Mollusca > Bivalvia > Pterioida > Pinnidae > Pinna > Pinna nobilis. The sequence continues at coordinate 7,478 of JACSZP010029982.1, forward strand.
AATTTTATCTTATGCAGTGAGGGTTCTTATTCTACCAATACTTGCAACACTGAATCTCTTCTCTCTCTCTTTCTTTTTTTTTTTTTGGTCTCATGAAAAACAGGAAGGGAACCAGTCTTATCTCAGCTGAGACTCAAATCAATGACCTCAAGGTCCACAGGAAAGCAGTCTATAGTGGAGTGATGGACTCTCCTTGGGTTTTTCAATCTATAAGTATAACTAGGTTAAAAGCTATCCCATGCATCAACGGTGTCATAATGTGATAAATGTGCTTTACAATCCTTACATTTAACGTCATTTCATTTTGAATATAAGTAATCCAATTCATCTCCCTAATGAGCACTATTCTTTGTGTTAACTTCAAGTCTCTCTTGGGATACATGGAATGAACTGAGCTTCAATTTGGGATATATTTTCCCATTTATTTGATTCCACATTTATCATTTTAGCACACAATAAACATTTTCATTCATTCACTATATATGCTATATTTTTATGCTTCCAAAAAGATACCTTAGGGACTGTTAATACATGTATTTAAGTCAAATTGTCACTTTGGTATGACTTGTCTCTGATGAACCAATCCTTTTGATGAGATAGCAGTAAAGGAAGTGCAGCCTGATATGCTGGTAATCATAAAAATTTTCTCTGCATTGAAATCATTCTTTACAACTGATGAAGATTTGTTCTGAAATGTCCAAATGAAGAATCTTTCACTAATAGGGAGACATCACCATATGCTAGTGAAGGGCTACAAATTTGGTATATGCTTGGGACTTACGGCTATTAAGCAGTGATGGTTCTTTAGAGTGCATATAGAGCTGGGGGTCATTACTGGGCATTACACCATTTTGATGGAGAGACAGAAAGACAGACATTGCCAATTCAAAGACCAGAATTTTTTTGCAATGTGGCAAAAAATTCCACTGCTCAGTTAGAGGTAGTACAACAGTATAATTGAAGCAATTTTTGAAAGCCATATTATAAACATCAATATAGATTTGTTAATACCAATGGACAAAAAATCCTGAAAATGTTCATCTACATCAGAAATGTAACCATATTTTGCATTTTCTAAAAGAAAAAAATCCTGAACTGATTTAAATAAATCCTGATTTCATCATTCATTTTCCCTGTAAACCAGCATCTCTGAATTCAATACAGTATAATCAACTGAAGAGGCAAAAAGAGTTTCTGAATTTTGAAAATTAAATTGAACCGTTGGAAACAAGAATATGCATTGCCCATCATACCTGAGGTTAGACTGCAAGCTTAGAAGGTCAGTGCAAACAAGGCAGTGATGACAACATGGTATGGGGTGTGTCTATATTGGGACTAGTCTGTAAACTTCACATCATAGGACTTATCCTGAAGGTGAGGATTCTGATGGGTGAGGGGATGACAAATGGGTGCTTCAGAATTTCAAAAATTGAAATAAGAAAGGAAGAACTTAAGTAAAAGGGAATTACAGGGAGGGGAAGAAAGCAATCTTTAATTTTCTTGACATAAAGCACTTACAAGGGATACTAATGAGTAAACTTCTCTGGCTTTTGCTATTTATCAATTCTGAAATTAATATTGAACTTCAATAGATATACAAAATTCTCAACCAGGAACTCTAAACACAAACAATGGCTGTGAAAATAGCATCAGGGATGCTGATAATACCAGAGAGAGAGGTTGGAGCATTCTTTGTTACTGTGACAAACTTCCTCCTTGCCATTGTCCCTAACATTTTTCCACATGGTACTGAAAAGGCCACAGGAAATTCTCTGCTTTCCTGCTTTTATCAAGGAAATGCAGTAAGGAAACAGATCTATTTCATGTCCTAACTTCCTGGAGTATTCCAGGATATCTACGTACTTACAGACATGGATTAAGCAAACTTTTACTTCCCGTGATCTGTAGTGTTTGCACATGAATCACAAGTATAGAATCTATTTTTTCTGCTTTTTTGTTAGCATAAATAAACTGACACACTTGGTCTATATTTTTGTCATTCGTCTGCCTGAGAATTTATCATTAGAAAAATCTACAGGACATTTCTTTAAATCCAAAAGTGACAAAAGAGACTTTCAACTAGAATAGAAATCCCGTAATTAAAGTAATAATTTTCTTGCATCGAGATGGCCTTGATGACTTAAAGTCTGTCGTACTGAATCACTTCTCTGTGGTGTTATTACTGGTTGAATGACTTAACAGTCACCATTTTTAAATCCAATAAAAAAAATTATTCTCGTACCAATACATGAAGATTTGTGTGACAAATAACATGGAATTAAGAGATCAGTTCAAGTGACACGGTGACAGAAATGGAAAAGCCATGTCAGGAACAGTTTGATGCAAATAGAAAACGAAAAAAATACTCAAAGTTTTTCTTTTAGATCACATTGAATGTGTGCTATCATTAATGACTTCTTCAGTCCCTAAATCAAAATAAGATGTCTTAAAATCTTTCAAGTTGACATTTTTCTTTTCAGAGAAAAAATTATGGTAGATAAGAAGTAAATGGCTTTATCCAAATTCCATTACAGAGTTCTTACTTGTCCTCAATAGATTTGAGAATATGAATCAATTAGTAATCAGTGCCATCATGTGATCAAGTGATGAATCAATTTGTACTAGAATAAGACCTGAATCCTGAGGTTATATGTTTCAATGCAAAGGGTAGTTCAAAATTGTAGAGAAGAGGCTTTGGGTAAAGGCCCAGTATACAATTTTTTGGCCTCTGTCAGGAGATAGGACAAATTAAGTCTAAATTACGAGACTGTCTAACTGAAGATGCAAAAATAGTTGGATCAGATGACAAAATTGGTCCCTTCATTCACATGAATCAAATGAAAAAAAAAACAATGTGTTTGTGAAACACCGATGTCCTGATACCAAAGCAAGGTATTTTTGCCATAAATATCCTTTAAAGTTCAAAAGATACAGTCTAGGTAAAAGTTTTAAAAAAATATGTCAAACTCAAGGTCACATGGTAAAAAAATTTGGTACCCATTGAAACGTCTTGTCACGAGAAAAACACATGTGAAATATGAAAGCCCTATGTATCACTTATCATTCAAAGGTATGATCAAGGCAGGCAGACAACACAAAAGCTGCATGTCCCTGAATTTCTGAGTACAGGGACATAAAAAAAAACCACTTTGAGAAGTATACATTTCGATAAGATAAGACAGGTACTCTTTTATATCAGTGTGTCATCAAGGCAGGTTACACTGTAGACAGTACTGTTATGAAGAACCTTTTACCTTCTTTTATATGTACTTGCACATAAAAAAGAAAGCACTGACAAAGAGGCAAAAGAATTTAATTTCCTGTACAGGTATAGCCTTCGCATAATACAACGTAATTTAATGGTCACCTCTCACACACAGGAGTAAATAGAAAATGGTATTGTAAGATTACAGCCTTATTGCTAGATGGTCAACACCAAAGGAAATATGGAGTTCTACTCAAATTGAAATTTCATACTCCTTAGTCCTCTTAATGAAAAAATATCATCTCCATTATTAAAAATATTGATTTTTATTTGGATGTATTCTCTAAATGTGCAAATTTCTTCATTAAAAAAAAAACAAAAATGGCTGTGTCATCATGAATACTGGGAATATGGAAATTTACTGAAGTAACATGATTAAGCCATCAGTAATACCAGGCCTCGATCTCTTGGACTTTCCAAGTTTGTGAATTGTGTAATATAAATCTACAAATAAAATCAAATTAATCAAGTGATTCTTGTACAAAAATTGGTAAATGGATGAAACATGTGGAAAAGTTGTGCAGATATTGTCAGCACTAAGTTGTATCCAGAAAAATTTAGACAAATGTGCTTACAAAATTCCAAAATACAAGGTTTCAAGTCAGCAAGGATTTAATTGGTTGCTTATATTGTTCTTTATTGACCCACTCAAAAATCTCTCTTAAAAATGGAGATGTCCCCAATGAAAGTGAAGTGTAACAAATTCAGCCTATGCTTGGCACTTGTGGCCACAGAGCAATGCCAACTGCTACCGTGACACAGCATCCCCGTTTTTTACTGTCTCTTCGGAAGGATAGCAAAATTCAACAGCAGCATGGACTCATACCTACAACCTAACAATCTGAAGGTGAACAAATAAACCAATAAATCACAGTGGCCCCAGCTATGACTGCTGTGTAAAGGGAAATTTTCACCCCTGTTATATTTTTGCCCCTTTCGTCCCCCATGGTCTGTGGGCGTATTCAAAACTGGGCGAAATAGAAATGGTAAATTCATTCAATAGAATTATGACGAAAATGCGCGAACTTAAAACGGGGGGAAAATGTTCGCAATCGCATTAGGGCGAAAATAACATGGGGCGAAAATAACCCTGTATACAGTAAAATATATCGTCTTATTCCATTTACAAAATCATGCTGGGCAATAATCTATGCCATCATTTGTTTCAGAGCTGTTAGACCTTTATGCTATAATTATGTTACACATACTATTTTAGGTTTTATGCATTAGCAACTGCTGTTGACAGACTTCTTTGATGTGGTATATGATTTGTTTGTTTTTTTGTTCAGAAGAATACTAAAGTAGATATACATTAAAACAACAAACTGTACCTACAGAATCAATATTGTGTTGAGGCTATTGTTACAAACTGCAAATCAAAAGCTTACTTCACATTAGAAGTTTCATAAACTTCTTCAATGGGTCATCCATATATATTTGTTGGTTTTCTGTAACAAACCTTGAACCTCAACAGGTCATCCATATACAATTCTTGGGTTTTCTGTAACACAAACCTGGAACCTCAAAACCCAGTGACTCAATTTTTTATGGCCATTCCAAGAAATATTTTTATTTATTTCTATATGGAGATCTGGAGAAATTATGGATACATAGCTTATACATTGTGCTGTACACTAGTTCAGGGAAATCAAGATCTTTGTGAGAAACACTGATGTCCCTAGATAGCAGCTATTACAAAAGAAGGTCAAAGTCACAAAGTCAAAAGTTATGGTACCGACAGGAGGTCTTGTCACAAAGAATATACAAGCAAAATATCCGAGACTTATCACTTACCAATCAAAATTCCAGTAAAATTCCAAGGTCAGGGTCACGTGGTCAAAAATTATGGTGCCAACAGAAAGGTCTTGTCTCAAGGAATGCATACGTGAAATATGAAGGTCCTATCACTTACTATTCAGAAGTTGTGATCAATGTTACATTTTATTTAGGACAGGCAGACAGAAGTTATGGTCAATATTGTAGTTTTTTTTAGGACAAACAGACAGGCCACAATCTATATGCTAAGACCGCTTTGTTTCTGGGGGCATAAAAGAAACAAAACAAAATCCTACCTACCTACTCAAAGCAAAAAATCTGTGAAGTGTTACAATAAACTAACATTATTTTAGAGATAGCCTCACTGTCAGATGTAGCCACTAGACAGATTTATAGCTGCTTGCTTGTATAACTATCAACTGATGCCACTTCCCATAGTTTTTCATTATACCGAGTTATAGCTTGCTGATGCTGCCCACACCGATGACATCCCATTCTAAGAATCTGTACAGGGAAACATCCATAAAATATACAATGCAAATCCTTTACATGGGATCCAAGCTCTTACTGTCAATTCTGATGAATGGGAAATCACTCAAGCCACCGAGTTGAAATGAACATGTGCACTATCAACTGACCAGCATGCTATAATACTAAAAAGGTCAGCTAAACCCCATATTTGTGGACGTGTTCATGCAGGGCAAAAATGACAGTAGAACTTCTGGTCAGAAATAGCCAATGCAATAGCCTGATGTTCAGGTTTTGACATAAGCCTTTAAATCGAACATATATTGTACCAGCCTTATCAACAGCTGTGAAACCAGGAGAAACAACAACAAAAAAACAAAACCAAAATTAAAGACAAAAAAAAAAAAAATAACCAAAAAAAACCCCCAAAAAACAAAACAAACAAAACTGAGACAATAAGAATGTGTAGGGTCAGTGTGTTTGACCCTGAGTTAAAATTTTATTGATTAAGACCATGGTCTGGGGGGCCTCTGTGGCCGAGTGGTTAGCGTGTTCGACTGCGAATCGGAAGACTCGGGTTCGAGCCGCGTAAGTGCCACTCCACGGTTGGCCGTCCCTGTCCTTCGGATGAGACAGTAAAA
>JACSZP010029987.1:0-17177 GCA_016161895.1 Pinna nobilis
TTTTTTTTTTTTTTTAGTTTTCAAAGGGGGGGTTGCAACCCCCGCAACCCCCCCCCCCCCCTTGAATCCGCCACTGATTAAGATTTTGTTACGCTTTGGAGTTCTCCGCTTTTATGTAAATGTACTTTCCATCACACTCTTGGAATCTCTAATGATTTAGCATGCAAATGCCAATTAATCCTTTTCACAAGAAAATGAAGCTTTTTAATTTTGTTCTTACCTTTGGTACGTAGATTAGACTCTATGATTATAATCATCTGAGCGCACCACAAGCCTTATGTTTTAATACAGTTCCTAAAAGGAACTACAAGCAAAGACAGTTTGATATCTAATCCACAGCACATCTTTTTTAACAAATGGTAACTGCATTACAACTGAACATTTGTGATATGGTTTATATCTCGTGGAAAATGCATACTTGATGTCAATGTAAATAATTATATTGAAGATTTTATAACCATTTTAAAAAGTTGCACTGTCAGTTTCACTGTTGTTTGAACAGAAATGTACATTAAACACAAACAATATGCACGTTTACGGACATGTTTTATCTATCATATCTAAAGGATAGATGTATCTAAGTGTGTGTGTGTGTGTATGTGTGTGTGTGTGTATGTGTGTGTGTGTATGTGTGTGTGTGTGTGTGTGTGTTTAAAAATAATAAGTTACTTTGAATTTTCTTATTTATCTGATGAAAATCTATGTTTTCCTGAAGTTCTCTCTTAAATAATTATCACAAATTTCCTTTAAACGGTTCTCCATTACTAGTGCTGTCAAAGTCCGGATCTGATCCCTGAATAGCTTTCATAATATAGGTAGTAAAAATTAGACTATGTACCAGTATAAATGTGCTTTATCTTATACCTTACTTTTTTCATCCTATGTAAATGCGGAGCTTCAACTTTACTTAATTTTTCTTTAGTATCAAATTAAAGAATAATGTTATGAATTGTCCTCGAAATTGAAAAAGAAAACAGGAAGAATTGGTTATGCTTTTAAATATAACAACATAATATTTGCACTGTTTTTCTTATGGTTTTCGGCAAATGAAATGAGAACATATATGGGGATTCGAATACACAGAAAGCAAAATGTTTAAATCAGAGAGAGAGAGAGAAAGAGAGAGAGAGAGCAGAAATGCACATTATTGAAAAGGTGATGTAATGAGGAAAGGACTCATAAGAAAAAAAAGCACAGATCCAACAGAAGGTTTGAGGTTGATCATGTTTTATATATAAAAAGACTAGTATCAATTATAAATCAAGATTTAATTCTTACAAACATAACTTTGTGTAAAGAAGAAATTAAACCTTCACCAAAAACCAATTTTAAGTGTCTATAGACCTTGCATACCTTTGTCAGCGATTTTTATTTCGCTCCGCTTTTCGTCATATATCTGCTTAAATTACTCCTAAAATTACCTGTATATGTCATGATGACTTGTTCTTATAATTCTTTTCCAACTAACTTCAATAGATTTTTAATGTTAAAATCAACTTTGATTTTTTTTTTCTTATTACTGTCAGCTATCATACCATTCTCAAACCAATTACTCCGCAAAATACAGCTATGACGTCATTAAGTCAGCAATTTACAGAGAATCAAATATAGAAGCAAACAAAAATTAGCAATTTAAGCAAATGACAATTGATAAATGTGGCACATCCTTTTAAACGAGTTAAATCCAATTGGGAGTGTTTATTTGTAAAAAGATTAAAATGCGTATATTTTTAGATTATTTATTTATATTTGGCCTTGTCTGCATTAAGATATTTGAGCCGGGTATGATGTTGTTGACCAGAAAAATGTAAGGCCTATTTACCGATTATAAAAAAGAGTCTAAAGGTTTTGAATGTTTAAATAACTTTTAGCGGAAGGTATTACACCCTATGTTTGCGGGCCAATCATAATTTTACCTACCGAACGGAATCCATAAGTCTGCAGTCGGCGGAACAAGACTGATCCCGCAAGAAAATATCGGGTGCTGTGCAAATTAGGCATTTTGTCTATGTACTGGAACTCCATTTCCTTTCTGCATATGAACCAACGTAATAGCTGACGTTTATTTGACTTAAGTGGTTATGGCATTGCATTAAGGATTATTACTTTCTATTCTGATCCCTGTGAATACATGATCATCAAAATCACGGGTACAAACACGACTGGTTTCAGCACATCAGATGACACATGCAGTGAGCGAGATTTTTGAAACTAAAGACATAATAGTAGACACATGAAATAAATATGCTGAATGCCTTCGATGTTTATTTCTAACAATTTGAAATCAATGTTCAAATATTGACACAAAATATTCAGTAATTTTGCACTTTTATTTTTATTCAAAATACATGATACATTGTATTCATATCTTGCAAAATTCTGTATTATATTTAATCATGCATGTACATATAAAAATCAAGTCATAAACAAATCCGCGCAGTACATTATTTCTGAGGCAAGTTAAGCATTACTTTATTCGAAGAAAAATGGTACCCAACAATGATAAAATCAACATATTGTCCAATATTAGAATGATCTTATAAATATGACTGAGTCTTGCTATAATAACTGACAAAAACGAAATGAAGAAACATCTATGTAAATGTATATTTTTCATGAATTATAAAAGGTTTATCGTGGCTACGTGTCAGAATCTTCGCCCAGAATTTAAAACCCAAGTACATAACTATTTTTTTTTCTGCTTCGTCTAATAAAGTAATTCCGGTAAAGCCAACGTCTCCGACCAAAATAGGTGTTGACACATTGAATTCCACACACTGCTTAAATGACCCAGTGTCGAGCACTGAGTATTATTTGAAGCCCTTCACTGGCAATGGTGAACGCAGAAATATCCTGGAGTCGAAAAGTGAAATTAACAAACAAATATCAACCCTCTTTTTACTTTCTGCTAATTTTAAAGTACATACATTTTAAAACCAAATACGCCTTGACAATATAATTGTCATTTTTTAATATTCATTCTTAATTTTTGCGTAATGTTTTACCATTGTTGAAATAGTGCCTTTCCATTTTGTTTATCCGTATGTAGTAAGTACATTCGCCATCACTATTTATAAACATAAGCATTGTTTGGGATTTACCAGAAGTGTCTTTAACAATTTAAATGTATTGATCGAGTCTGTCGATAACTCTATACTTAACTATATCCTCGTGAAATTTAGCCTCATGGCTTTTTAACCTTCATAAAATAACATTGTTTTTTGTATTTTAGATAAGCATTAATCTGATGTGATAAGCGTTGCTTTATATTAATCGTCTGCATAGTGGTTCTATGACTCATTTGGTTTTCCCAGCTGGTAGAAACTATATCTGACGATGATCATTTGATATGTGTAACAAATAAATCAACACTTAAATGTGATGTACTATTTCAAAAGATTTAATCAGTCTCACAATAGTAATAAGTTTTAAACTATTCTAGTGGTATTTATCTTATAGGTTCAAAAAGGTAATGGTTTCAGTTTGGTTCGCTTAAGTCAAGCAACAAAGCTCCTAGTTGACATATCTAAAGGACACACCCATTTGTTGGAGTTAGAATAAAGACAAAAATCTCCAAAGTTGAAAAGAAATAATCAAACAACGAAATTTCTTATCGTACTTAACTGTCTGATAATAAAAATAATACAATTCAACAATAAGTCACCCGTTATCTAAAAATGAATGATAGTGACCATAAAATGTACAATTTTAGCATCAAAATGGCATCCTTTGGTCATGGAAATCCCTTTTTATACATTCAAAAACCAAGTTTTATATCCCTATGACATGAACGATATTTTGTCCTTCCGACGAAACAATTAATATCGAGGTCACACTTTAAGAGTTTGTTTGGCAACTTAAGCTCCATTTTGCATAGAATAGTACCAAAGAAAAGTAAATAAAGAAGCCTGCATCGTTTTGATACGGGTACAAAACGACTGATGATGTTAGAAAATTCTTAAGGCACCTTAATTGAATAAAGCAAAACAGAATTTTGAATATTCGTTTAATTTAAACATACATCCGTTAGAGATTGACAAAGAATTTGTGTTTCTGATTTTTCCGTGTTTTTGGAAGCTTTTACAAAGATAGCTGACATTCCATTAGGTATGAATTGCGCCCCTCTCCTTGCTGGCATTTTGTGTACGTATGCAGGTGGAATTTAACCAGTCTCCACTCCCCACAGGAAAGAGATATTGACATATCTGTTTAATTTTACCTACAGGTACTTTGAGGGAATTCTAAATAAAAATGATAAAGAAAAATCATGATTACTGTCATACAATTTAGGACATGAAGTTGAAAAATTTCCTCGTTACGTCATCAAAAATTTAATGGAGATTGCATTTTGTTACAGAACTTTGTAAATGAATACTAGCAGGCCTACTCCTTATGTTTCTACGTCAGAAAAAAAAACAGATTAAGTACATTTTGTATTTTAAAACTGAAATATAATTGGTGTTCAATCCCATAAAATGAAAACTGAGACAAAATGCCATTCAGGTGCCCAATTAATCTCATTGTAATAAATGGCGCAAGCTAAACTTATGCAACACGCAATAAAAAGGTACAGTATTGATGATCGAATTAATTATGGCTCCTTAAGTATTGTAATGTACTATATTGTATTTTTGTTTAACGTTCCACTCAAGAGTCTTTCAGTGATATGTAGATGTCACCGTGTGCCGGTGAAGGGCGACAAATTTTGCCAATGTTCGGTACATATAAGACTGTAGAGGCTAGAGGATTCTCTAAGGTGCCGACAACTTCTGTGACACGGGACCTCCGTTTTCGTTGTCTCATTTGAAATACAGAGAAAGCCAACCGCGGCATGGCTCGGACTCGAAACTCGGATCACTCAAACTTGCCCTTAAATTTTATATTTTCTCAAAGTTGTTCTTTGAAACCGTTGTGTACTTTTCGTATTAAGATTATCAACATCACTTTGCCGTGGAATATGGATATCACGATTCTTTTGTATATAACGAATCAATTTGGTCGCCTACATAATGTAATAGATTTGTTCCGGATGAAATGGATTTGAATTATACATAAATTATGTTTATCATGTAATTAACGGTATTTATATAGCTTGTTACATCTATTCTGACAATTGATCGCTCTAAATATGGGTGTGATATGCCTATTTTTCTGAAGAGGGTCACTTCCTGATAAACAATATTACTTCCCGAAGATAAAATCCTATATAGCTAACTGGTTTTTTACACCTGTCTAATCTGTAACGCCTTGCTAAGCTTTTTAGATATTTATAACTTGACATGGTTGTAAGTGCATATGTATGAACATGTGACTAGTATGCAAGCATGATACCAAATTCAACATAATCTGTTGAAAGAGTACAAAAGACTCAACCTGCATTGAACCCTGGTATATTGAAATCCCGCTAATTTTAAATGATTTCAATTCCCAGCTAAATTATCTTATATCTATTTATCTAATGATATGTACATTGAAAACTCTTCTTATTTGAAAAACAAATTCATTCCCCTTAAGTTTCAATATATCCGAGTTCTTCTAAACTACCTACATACTGACAGAGGATTTTTGATGGGATGAAAGAGTTCTAGAAGACATATGTCAAATGAAGTAATCGATGAATTTATCCTCACTATAATAGCCTCTATGGCGTTGGATATGCCCCCAAAAGGCACTGTACATACCGTAAAATTTACAGAAAGCTGATAATATTTTAGATTAACGCAGAGGACAAGAAATACATTTGAAAATATTGATGTCCGAAACTATTCAGTTTCCCGTGTGAGCTAAATAAAAATAATTTTTCATGGGATTATTTGAATTTTTGTTTTCAATTGAATGCTGGCTAGTTGACATTTGTAACATGGTTACCCCAAATAATGTTCTTTTCTGCTTTCAGTTAATTATCATGACTTAATCCACGGAATAAATATATAAAGAACATCATATGAAAGAGCAAGATAAGAAATTTCACCATCTATGACATTTTCGCCGAGTCTTTTTCACGGGATTAATAAATATTAATTCCTGAATGTCGGCGGATTTTTCTAGAGCACCAAAGCTATATTGTAAACTCGTCTAGTCTTTCTCAGTAATAGAATGTTTGCATTATCTATATCATTAGTACATGTATATAGTTTCTATAAATATTATAGTTCTTAAGGACAAAACATACAAGGACAAAATACAGACTATTCTACTGACCGAAATATGGTTGTATGTTAGATATTCCGCAGAATTTTTTATTAGATTTATCTTCGATATCTTATTAATAGTTGACAAAATGTTTACATCAGCCGTGGATCAAATAAATTACTACTCTATAGTCGACGTTATCACGCGACTCAAAAGAGCTCATCGAACCATCATTAATACAAAAAATCTGCTCGTCCTATGATTTATTATCTGTTGGAATACACGTTATCTATTCTGTCAATTCAAATCAGTAAAGCGTTGATGATATTTAAATAGGGTCGCGTGCAGGTTGAGAGCACAATACGTTGATTCCTTAAATACCCCAAATTCAGTGTATCGCTGTAAGATATACGCATGGCTCCTAATTGTTGAACTTTCGCATGGAATTCCGACAAACGAAATGAACTTGAAAGGTGTTGATTACAAACTCATGACGTGTAAAATGCCAGGTTATCTTGTTCTTTAAAAGAGTATTGTTGACGTGAAAGTATTAGTAATTATCTCAGAATTTTATAGTTAAAAATAGCCAACATTGTTTATGATGACGTTTTCCCTCTTTCCTCTTTTTCTGTTGTTTTTTCTACCTTTTTATTTGAAATTTATTTCTTAGTTCTTTTTCGTAAAGCTCATTAAGTGGGCAAAACATCAGAGTGCCGTCCTCACAGTCTTATAGCTGATATAGCTTTATACAGTGTGGGTTAAAAATGTGGAAGTAGCAAGGGATACTCAAACCCTATAAATCCTATAGAATACAGAATACAAGCTGTCAGAAACAATGGTCTTAGAACACGGGAAACAACTGCGAACCCTTGGCGGATACAACAAGGTGTCTGGTAGGAGCTGAAAATGTTTCAAGGGAAATCCTTCTTGTTTAGATATGTGTCAATCTTTCTGAGGTCATCCGCAAATGGAATATCTAGCCCGTTTGTTCTTCAGTTGCTGGAAAATATATTTTTGACTGATGTCAGGTTTTATTGGTTTTTAGTATATTTCTGTGTTGTATTGAGTTGTGTTTGTTGTGTTGTCTCTTTTTGTTTTGGTCATGGTGTTGTCTGTCTTTCTTTTTTCTTTTTTGAAATCCTTGGTTACTTTTCCCTTTTTGATTTGACACTTCTTGAAATGATTGGCTTTAATTCAGATGGTAGGTAGAATGAAAGCCGTCTTAAAAACTAAATAGAAAAAGTAAGGGCAAAATCCTGAAGCTTTAGACTGGAGGTATTGCACATGCACTTACTTTTAGCAAAGTCAAACTGAGTACGTTTTTTCCGCTACTAAGTTTACAAGCTAGTATATGAATGAATGATTTCTCTCTAAGTTCACGCCATAGAAATACATACGTGAGTATAATCACAACTTCCGGATTTATTTTCACCGGGTTAAATACTTTGTGGAAGATTTCTTTTGTCAATAAAAAAATCCTTGACGTTTCGCAATGTATATCTTATTTCCTGCATTGTAAAGAAAATTGGAATATCTTTCTGTCTGTGGCACTGATAATACTGATATACCCAGTGCAGAAAATAAATGAGGGCGTGTTCCATTTTGATGCTTCCAATCTATTGTTTGGTTCCACTGTTGTGAACTGGTGCTGCCATTCACGGTCATTGATAAGTCAAATCATCTTTGTAATGCAATTCGTCATAAGATATATTTTCAAAGGGTTCAAACATTTAATCTTCTCTGTGTAAGAAATGTAAAAAGCATAGTACGATTTTTCTATATATTTCGTGTTAGAGTTATGGAAATATATGTATATTTTATGTTAAGATTTAAAGATGGTCAATACAACGGGTAATTGCTGTCATTTTATCATATTTAGGATCTCTTTCGAATTGAATTACAGAAATACACGTGTTTACTGTCTCATATGGTTATCTATCATTTTGATTTTGGGACCTTACGTCGGTCTCAGCATTACTTAATTCGATTAGTGTTAGTGCTATATCTACCTATCACAGGTCATGTAGATTGTAATCTAAGATACACGTTTTATTGTATACGAACTTACCTGTAACCTTCACTCGTGACCTCCGTTTTACACCGTCGTGTATCTTAAGCACGATACTAGCTATTTCACTGGTTAAGTCGAACATGTATATTAGTATTTGCTTTAAAGAAACCTCTGCTTAAAGGATATTTATGCTTAAAGGCCTCATATAAAGTAAACTTAAAAGAAAAATACCTTAAGTGAATCTACAATATTACAGAGACCAATCTGCGATGACCACCTTTTTCTGTTGTCCTGTGTGACTATCATATACAAGTTTGATTATACAATCATTCTTCATCCGTCATTCAGGAAGAAAATTTCAGTATATTTCAGTATATAAAGATTTCAGTATATGTTTTTTCTCTCAATCAAATATACACTTTCAAACAGACCGGACATTGGGCATCTTTTTATTCATAATGATATATTGAACTCAGATTCCAGATTCCATTTCTATGCTTGTTCTTTTTTTAAGGTTTTCTGATATGACATTGAAAAAAGAAGGATCATCCCTTTAATATCTTTTTGCAAGAAATTACGGTTCATTGGCATATCGTAAGAAATATACTAAACCTAAAACCGAAAACCAAAAACACAAAAACCGCGAATGGCAACTATCCAAGTCTGTATGTAATCTTCCTTTAAGTGTGTAATTGTACCTCGATTATATTATGTAATCGGTATTTATACAACAGTTATAAGTACTCGCTACTATCTGTAATTGATATCTATATTCAATTTAAATAGAGCTATACCCTTGCATTGCTAGTACTAGTCCCGGTTCCGGTTATGACGTGTTGCCGGCTATTTAAGCACTGTATCGATGAAGAATTGTATTTCATAGTGTTTTTATAACACGTCGAGTGCCTAAGGGTAGACAGAGGAAAACAATGAAATGACGTCATTCTATTCTAGTAGAAGTGGTCCGTCTTTGTGACCGGGCAAAATGATGACGTTTTATATATCATGATACATGATAGGGTTTCTTCATTGCTTATTGTAGTGCTATTTTGAGTATCTTATAAAACTACTTTTCCGTGGATTGTCATTATTCTTACATCAATGCTTAGTTAAAAATATCATTGCCACCCACGCCTCGGTCGGTAGCCGCCCAAGTTACCAAGCAAACATGAATTGCTGCCTGGTCTCTTTTTCTGTGCTTAAATCATAATTCAGAACAATTTACACGGCAATAAGATAGAAATGAAATTCAAGACTTTTTACAGTATTCTTATTATTCTGAAGGATTTCTTTTAAATCCAAGATCTCACGAGGAGGCGAGCATGCTAACCATGGGATCATGGCAGCCTTCAAAGGAAATGTTTGAGTCATCAACAACGAACATTTTTAAACTATCGAATATGTGCTCATTACTTCATTAGACCACGCGATCGGTAGGTGAACAGCTAAAACTATGCCGTCACGACGGCCCTCAAATGAATATTCGTAGTCACCAATAACTTACGAATATGTGCCCAATACTTCCTTGAATGAATCATTGTTATTGCCTATAAGGGTACTGCACCACAAAGTTTGCGAATATGTTGACATTAACGTAACCTTGATTTTTGATTTCGTCTAGAATGCCGTGCATCAGTTTGCAAAGCATCAATAATCTTACACCTTTCCTATTCCCACTGATCAGATCACTATATAATTATTCGATTGTTGCTCTCTGTATCTAAATTACAAACGCGAAAATACGTGGTCATTATTCGCGAAGAATTTTATCAATCGCGTAATAACGAGAGAGCCTTTATTCGCGAAAATAGAGTTCTAGCTAAATATACTAACTTGAAATTAATGCATCATAAATCATAAAGTATCATACTTAACATACACAGACGCGGACGGAAATATAGCGTCGCGAATAATTGCATAGATATCGATTCAATAAAATAATGTTCCGCGAAAATTTCTCAATTTACTGTACTAAAGAAACGAAGGTTTCAACACCCCGTTTACATAGCTGAATGCCCGCAACACAGTGAGGCGTCGTGTATTCTTTGTTGAGAAAACAGATCCCCCATGTTTCACCAAGAGATAATAGACCCTTTCACTTTAACTGTGGTCCTGTAGATCTGGTTTGCAACATGATACAGATTCCCAGAAAATGACGTTAAGAAATAATCAGTTACTATAACGACATCTTTGTCTTTGCGAGTACCTGTATCATATCGACGATCAAAATAATAGGACAACACCAAAGCAACATTTCGGTACAAAGGAACTACAAATAACAAACTCATGTTTTGTGTAATTTTCTTTTTCATTTTGAAATTTTTGCTGTTTATCATAACCCTTGAGTAATTGTAAGTCACATGAATACATCATTGAAATCTTATGAAGAGCTTGGAAATTTGGTCTGTGCTTAGCATTCATGTCGGCAATGATGATTATTTTACGAGGTAATACCTACTGTGACATAGGGTCTAGAGACCAGCCGGAACGCACTTAGATTCAAGAGCCGCTGTGGCCTAGTGAGTAGCGTGTACGACTTCCGAACGCAAGGTCTAGGATTCGAGCTCGAGCCACGCTGCGATTGACTGTGATTGTCTTTTGGATGAGACAGGAAAAACTGAGGCACCGTGTCACAGTAAATGTCGACCCGCTAGGATCCCTCCCTTCTCTTCTGCTATAAATGCCAAACAAAAACAAAATTTGTCGCCCTTCACCGGCACACGGTGACGTTTCATGTTATGAAAATTTGATGAATGTTAAACATCAACACAGCAAACCAACCAACCAACTTATTATATTCGAACACTGAAGCTTCGAAATATGAATAAGACAAAGAGTACTCTATCACGGGCACGTGGTGGGTTTTCTTTCACTTTAAGAAGTATGTCGTCAAATACTCAGTACACTGCGAGCAATTGAGTAGCAGATGTATTTCAAAAGTTCTGTAGATTAAAGAAAATCAAATACAACTACTATTAGCAGTAAGTGTGGGTAGCACACATTAAGAACAGACATCATTACAGCAGGCCGCACCACGCCTTATCAGCTGATATAATTGTATTTAATTTTGATAGGGATTATCTATTTCTATAGACCTAATTGCATATTAATCCTACCTGTTTAATTTTCTCTGCCAAAGAACATAAAAAGACGACTTTCGTCAGAAAGGCGTAGATTGTATTTTTAAAGATTTAACAGTGGTGAAGGTAGACAATTAGAAACGCCTAATTGGCTTTCATCAACAAAATTTGGAACTATTGCGCTGTTTATACAAAACATATCCAACAGTTTATTCACATATCTAGTCAGTTTCGAATTGCATTGGTAAATCGGTGGTTATATATTTCTCACAAACTCTTAATTTGATTAAACGGTATTCTGGTGATAAAAATGTCTGTACCAATAACTCACTGAATATGAAATATCTGGAAATCTTTCGAAATCTGAAACACTCGCATTTCAAAGGAAACCTCTCGGTATTTTGAGAGAAAAGACTTATATTTCTTAACAACTTTGTCACATTTCTAAACTATCCATTTCACGCTTTAAGTTGTGTGGATTTCAAAAATGAAAAGAAACGCATGGTTTTTATGTTACGAAAGTTACAATTTAACAGTACGTTGACTTGCTAAAAACATTCATATTTTCCATTACCACTTCTAATATTTATCCACTAAAGATATCTTTATCATGCTTTTGCTTAATAATAAAGATAGATATGAAAGTAACACAAGCTTCTGTTATTAAAATATATATACATCGCTTTGCTGACAATTTGCTGATATATCTGTGGACCAACAGCAGATGTGAACGGTCAACAGGGGAGGCCTTATTCCTCCGTGACACCGTATACCAACTCGGAATTTTCAGGGGTCCGTATCGTTTCTGTCAAGCAAATAAATTTGTGTATCATCTCGGTATCTTACGAGGGTGTTTTACTTTTGTTGTTCTGAACACAAGTATCAAAATATCAAATTGCTTAGGAAGAGGTGAAAGTTTTATTTATCCTTGTGCGCACGCACATGTTTTTTTCATCAATCTTTTTGTCTGAATTCTATCCTAGCCAGACTTTTTTATTCAATAATTAAATTCGTTTGTCTATATTATATTTTTGTTGCCTCGGAAAATGTAACTGCTTTATAAAACGGATAGTGATATTCGCTGAACGACCGGCTCACTAACAACACCATCAAAGATCAGTGTTCATGTCATTTTCTAGGCTAGGCTACTCAAACCCATTTACAGAGACAATCTGTGAAATTGGACAATTTTTGTCTTGTCATATAGGTGATCTTAATGGCGAGGATCCATCGTATATGTAAACACGTAGAGATGAATTAAAACAGCAATTTATTGTTTCCATGTTTCCGCAGTGATATATAGGATAGTCATCTTTAACACGTGATTTATAAGATTAATTATTTTAACTCTTAAATCGATTGGCGTTTTAGGTGTTTATGTAAGCATAGTAAACAGGTGACAGAAATTGAAATGATATCATACGCACAAATTTTGAAACAAAAAACGTTCGCGGTGTAGAGTGGTGCGTTTTAACAAATGAATGAACGGATTGTTGTACAGGTGAAGAGCTATATTGTGAGCCATGGTTACTTGTCTTCTTAGGCATTAATCACACTTACTCCCCCACCTGAAATTTACAATTTTTATTTGTCATACTTCCCACTTCTTAATTAAGAATCCACACATACAGACTTTGCCCTTCCGCTGTCTCCCTACAAGTCAATTGCAAATGTCATAAGTCGGGTAGGTGCGTTGTCCTAAATTCTCCCTCCATTTCCGAACTGTTTGTATTAGGCCTCTTTAAATGATGATTATATCCAAGATGATTATGCAAATGCACTTATTTGATGAATTAAAAAGTGTATATCAGTCTAGTAGTCATATGCATATAGTAATTTCTTCCAAATAAATTACACACATGTCATAGGACAATACATTTGTTATCTCTATGTAAGGAATTTAATTGTGATAATACTGTGTATTATTTTCAAAAAGTGTAATCATACTGAGTATAGATTTTATTTAGTTAAATAATACATAATGTGCACGATATAGAATTTGGCGAAATCAATGAATTTAACAAGTCTCTTTGCTTTGACGTCGTAGGTAAAGATAACGAACAGTGAACAGAACAGTAAAGAACGATCTAATAACTGGTATGAAACACGTAAAACAGCATTCAACCCAATAACAGGCCGAATCAGCAAACCAGACCATTGTACCGACCGTAGAATAATCGAAAAGCTGACTTTAATCGAAATTATTGGAGCCCCTGTAACATCAAATTATTTGTCATTAGCCTACCTCGATTTGAAAACTGATTATACGCTGAACAATTTCATGCTTATCGAATCGAATCTCCAACTCACCTGCGGTGTATCTCTCTGAAGAAGTTTTCCTTTAATGAACAAGGGAGATTTTTATTGTAATTCAAATATTGGTACTACATGATCATTAGCGCCAGTGAGGATTGTCTCTTAAAGAATTATTGAGAAAATTGTTCTTAAAACTGTCATTCAAACTCCAATATGAAGCTAAATATGTGGCTTGTGTTGACAATGAACAACAAGTATTCACTCGTATTGGGAAGGAATCCTTGAAATCTGGTTTATAGTTAGTTATACCTTCCTCCCTTCCCGTCGACAAAGTTGTTAGGGGGTATACTTAATTCACCATGCCTATGTGTCCGTCCGTCTGTATGTTCATTTATTTCCATAACTCAAGTACCCGTGGGTCTACAATGTTGATACTTAACACATGAGTTGCCCATGACTGAGACTCCCAATTGATTTTGGGGTCGGAAGGTCAAAGGTCAAGGTCACATGACTCCGTTCCTTGAAAACGGTTACCGCACCATAATTGCTGTCATGGGGACATAAGTCCCGTTAGGACAGTTCTAGTTTAAGATCTGGTATATGTTTTCTTCATTGGAATGGCAATTCAGGCAGACTTCAACTAAAAAAGTTCAATTCAATAAAATATTGTTCCGGATTATTGAAAGAGGTTGAAAAAATTGTCCGTTTCTTACTCTGAACTTAAGATCTCAAGGTGAAAATATGTTTTTCTTAAAAGCGGATCAGCTATTCTGTTTTATGCACATTTTTGCACTCTTTCGAACAGACACTACAATAAATAAACTGACAATAATGATATGTGCCATGTGTTTTGGTTTTAATTACAAGATCTGAAAGTGTTTCATGTTAGTGGAATTCAAGACCCCTTTTACTCACAATCGTATTATATACAATGCATTCTCAGTAACATACTTGAAATTTTATAAATACTGACCATGCGGAATCATTATATGTGCTTCACTAATGACCTTTTACGAATGACTTTTACTGTGGGAATTCATGGTATTTTATTTAGAATAAAACCTTCATTCTACCGACTCATCTTGGAAAATGCAGAATTACATTTTCGAAAAAAAATCTGCAGAATGGAGAGAGAGTTTATTTGGTTTGAAACATCGTGTAATAAAAGACACAGTTTTACAGGCGAAGATAAAAAAGCATGAAAATAGCTACAACAGGTAGAAAATTGCACTCAACAGAGTTTTATAGTAATTCTTTTTAAGAATCCTGAATGGAGCATAATATTAGAGATATACAGTATAACCTATCATAGTAACTCTGAATGAAAGGAATACCTACCATATGCGACCTAAATGTATTTTATCCAATTGTTTTCATATACAAATTACCAAAAGTACTAAAAGTTGTTCTCAAATATAAATTACCAAAAGTGCTACCTGCCTATGTGACACGATTTGCATCTGCCCTTGAACAGTCTCTTAAAACTGGACAGATTGTATATATCATAATGATTACTATTCATTTTAACAGGTAACTTTTAACGTGAAATGAATTTGATCACTTAACGTTTTCTGATTGTAATTATTTTGATACCATATGTTACCCTCAATATTTAACTTAATTTGATCTGCTAAACAGCATAACCCTCTTTTCCCGACAAAATATCTTTAGTCTTCATTACATTCTCAAAATATGACCAACTTCTGTAACAAATTTCAATTATAATTACATGTTAATCCAAATTCAATCACTGTAAGACATTACTGCTACTTTTAAGTCAAAATAGAATGGCACGGCACATTATTTGGGACTTATTCAATAAAAGAACGTTAAAAGAACGTTTGTAATTGAAATATGTTTATAATAAACTTTCACAAAATTTTATAAATAAGATGTAAGTTTCTGATACTTTTCGCATACTCAAACTACAGTGCGGATGTGACCGGTCGACAAGTGAATCCTTACTCCTCCGAGGCACCTGGTCTCAATCCTGGTATATCCAGGGGACCCGTGTTTGCCCAACTCTTTATTATGTATTTCTTATATAATCATGTGATTGATCACTGTAATTGACCAGTACAATTCAAGAATTCTGTTCCCTGAATATTTTGTCTGCAATGTTAAGACTCCGGATTAATTAGGCTCAACTGTATTTAAAACGTCCGTTTTAGGTGTGACAGTTGTGTACGATGAACATTGAAATGTATTCTTGCAATTAATCCTACAACCATTGACTGTTGTATCTCCGTTACAATTTGGCAAGTTAAAATTTTCCTACTATTCCTGATGAAATCATAAGGGCATTTAAAAGGGTGTTTTCAATAGCGAAAACACTAAAGCAATAAGTCCAGCAAACACAACGAAGTTAGCCGGGATAATATTGAGCCCAGTCTCTTATCTGCTGTTCAGCTTAATATTTGATGAGGTGGGTTTTTTTGTCATTATACATCTATATTAACATAATGGTAAAATATAGCTACAACTTATCGTCTTACTCTTCCTTAGGATGGCGGGAGAGACAACTCCGAGAAAATGAATACATGTACAATCTAACCTGCTAGAAAAGAAAGTCCAGGAAAAAGAGCAAAAGGTTCAAATATGGCGGGTCGTCTGTTAATTCAGATGATTTGATAGAGAAACGCCGGGTCGTCTGTTAATTCAGATGATTTGATAGAAAAAATCCGGGTCGTCTGTTCATTCAGATGATTTGATAGAAAAACGCCGGGTCGTCTGTTCATTCAGATGATTTGATAGAGAAACGCCATTTGGGAACTTCACATTCAGATCACATAAGGTTTTCCTTTGATTCAGTTGGTAGCTAAGGCAGGTTAGACTATATAAGAATTGATATGTAACCAATTATCAAAATCAAATATTATCATTTGTTTGAGTTCCTTTGTACCACATGATTCATGTAAATGTATGAACGTTTATTTGTTTGCATGTCCTTAGTGACCAAAGAGCGGTCAAGTGTATTAATTGTGTGCAATCCGATTAATTGTCATAACTGACCGTCACTGTAATATAAAACCTCTTGATAAATTATCCTATAACAAAGGATTTGTTTGTATGCAAGTAAATAAAGCAAACTTTGGCAACATGACGTTTTATCCTAGGCCTGAAGCTGGGTCAAAATCTAGAATCTTAAAAAAATCAAGATAATAAGGAAATTCCCTACTACTAAGTACTTGGTACACTTCAACTTGATTTGATAATATTCTGCTTTGTAGTCCGTATTTCCTGTTCGAAATAAGAACTTCAACTAACAAACTAGAAATATAGTTTATTTTGTAAAATGTGCACATTAGGTATATTATTACGAATATTAGCCTTTCTGTGTCAACCTTTCTGAAATATTTCAACAAAATAAGCTTGGTTCTCATTCTCGTATGTCTTCCACCAGAATCAGACCTGCGTTGTTGACATTGGCAGCATCTATCCGTCAACTGTTCAGAATTTCAAAGCGACAGGAGCTGGTCGTTAGAAAAGGACTCTCAAAACCGAGGTCCCGTGACAATTAATATGTTGGCACTGCAAATACCCCTCTCTATCGGATATTCGAACGTTCGTAACATACATTCGCATTTGATGCCCTATTATTGGTACTACTGAGACGGTATCAAATAACCATGTAGCAGTAAAGTTTCCTCAAGATCCTTCGATAAAACAACCAAGTTCCCAGGGGACTCTATACGAAA